>CAUYQV010136886.1:0-28148 GCA_963574575.1 Galagoides demidoff | reverse complement strand
CCCCCACTCCGCCCCTCCCCCCCATGTTGTCCCGCCTTACAGATGTTAAAATCTGGTCACCCTAGCTTAGGGGTAAAGAGACACCCGGTCACCGCCAGTCTCAGGGGTTAATTTAGTTAATGTCTCCTTTAAGGTTTAGTTCATTCTTTTTACCTGTCATGAACTCTGGGGCCTACATGCACAATGCAGTTTCCAATTAGCCCCTAGGGCCTCTGATAGGCTCTGCACTATCTGAGAAGTAAAAGTGTGTCCATTATCTGACCTTATACTGCATGGGAGGCCAAACCTGGACATTATATCTTCTAGGACCTTTTTGGCTACTACCTGGGCTGTTTCATGCTTGGTGAGAAAGGCCTCTACCCATGGAGAAGGTGTCAGTGAACACTAATTAGTATTTATATCCATATTTACCTAGTTTGACCTCAGTAAAGTCCATTTCCCAATGCACACCTGGCTTGGTCCCTCATTGATGTGACCCTGGATTTTTAGGATGTGGGACACTGTTAGTTCATTGGCAGGTTTTACAGGTGGCTACTACTTCATCAGTTTTGGCATTCTGATTTTCTATTATAATTTTAGCATGATGGATTAAGTCTCTCATTTTCCGGGTGCCCATGTGGGTGAAGCAGTGCGTTTGCTGCAAAACTTGGAGACCTGGGAAAGATGACCTTTCTATCATAGATACGCCACCACCCATTGTACTTGGCCAGAGTGTGGGCCTTCGGGATCTGCTTGGCCCATCTGAGATCTTCTGGTGTGTAGGTCAGAGTTTCAGGTAGGCTTGGGGGTCCAGGGTCAGGAATCTGGATGGGCAGTGTTGGTTCTACTGCCAGAGCCACATCTTTGGCTACCCTGTCCGCCTGCCTATTTCCCCTGGCCACCAGGGTATCCCGCTATTGGTGCCCCAGGCAGTGTATTATTGCCAGTTTCTGTGGGAGCCAAAGAGCTGCCAAGAGATTTAATATCTCCTCTTTGTTTTTGACTGTCTCACCCTGCGCTGTGAGGAGCTCTCATTCTTGGTAGATGGCTCCATGAACATGTGCCATGGAAAAGGCTTAATGGCTGTCAGTGTAGATGTTGACCTTCAGCCATTTCCCCAAGTTTAGAGATTTAGTGAAAGCTATCAGTTCAGCCTTTGGGGCTGAGATTCCTGCCAGAAGAGGTTCTGCCCCAACGGTTTCAGTTTCAGTCATGACCATGGTCCCTGCATACCTGCACCCATCTCTGATGGAACTGCTGCCATCCATATACCAGATAACATCTGCATCCAGCAGTGGCTGATCAGTCAGGCCCTGGTGAATGTGTGGACTTGAGCCAGGATCTCAGCACATTCATGGAGTGGGGCTTCCATTTCTCGGTCCAGCAGGAGGGTGGCAGGGTTGAGGGACATCCTGGGCATGAACTGGATCCTGGGAGGATTTAATAAAAGGCTCTGATCATCGGTGAGGTAGGCATTACTTATCAGGTGGCTGTTTCAGGACTCCTCCTATAGTGTGGGGGGCTGTAACTAGTAGTTCTTTTCCCAGTGTGAGTTTGTCTGCATCATTGATGAGCAAGGCAGTGGCTGCAATTATAAGCAGGCACAGGGGCCATCCCACAGCCACCAGGTCCAGTTTCTTAGACAGATAGGCTACTAGTCGATTCCAAGGTCCTATTGTCTGGGTCAGCAACCCCTTGGTTATCCCTTTGTGCTTATCTAAATATAGTTGGAAGGGTCTGGGAACCCTAGTGCAGGGGAGGACTGTAATGTCACTTTGAGTGCCTAGAAGGCATTCTCTCTCTCCTCTGTCCAGTGGAAGGGCTGTCCTTCTTTGGTTGCTTCATATAGTGGTTTGGCAATTTCTGCAAATCCTAGAATCTAAAGTCTACAGAAGCCAGTGGCTCCAAGGAATTCCCAGACCTCACAGGGCAAGGTGGGGTAGGTATTTTCAGCACAGTGTCTTTTCGGGCCTGCAAGAGCCACCTTTGTCCATCTTTCAGCATGTACCCCAAGTAACTTACAGTTTGTTGACAGATTTGGGCCTTTTTGGCCAAGGCATGGTACCCCAGAGCTCCTAGGTTGGTCAGCAATTCCTGGGTTTCCTCTCAGCAACTGCTTTCATTATCAGCAGCCAGCAGGATGTGATCTACATACTGAGCTGGCTCAGCTCCCGGCTTGAGTTCTATAATCACTGGTGGCCGGTGGGCGGAGAACCACCCCCACCCCCGTCTCCACCCATGCGGATGGGAAGGAGTATAGCCACTTGGACATCCCTAGTGGCATCGCAGGTGAGGGGTGCTGATGTAGCTATACTCATCTTCCAGGCATAAGGTCAGCACCTGGATAGGACATCCATGCCCATCTGTGACCTGGGGCCCTGTCCTTTTGAAAGTAATCTGAGCTCCTATCTTGTTTAGGAGATCCTGCCCTAAGAGTGGGTATGGACAGTCTGGAATGATCATGAATGCATGGGATACCCGACCCACACCTAAGTCCACTGTTCTTCCGGTAGTCCATGAGTATTGTTTTATTCCTATAGCTCCCTGTACCCAGGATTTCCAGGTATCTAGTGTCCCATGATCTTTGATCTTAACAGAATGTTGTGCTCCTTTGTCCACTAGGAACTCTATGGGGGTCCCCTCCACCTTGAGAGTTACCCTGGGTTTGGGGAGGGGGTCTGAACCCTGACCTCTCTAATTGCTCAGTTCTCTGAGCTCTAAATTGTGAGTCTTTTGATGAGGGGTGTTGCCTGGGGCAACTCTCTTGCACAGTGGCTTGTCTCCTTACAGTAGGCACACTGATTTTTGCGAAGCCTAGACTGGGTCCCTATTTCTTGGGTTAGCTCCTTAGTTTCACTGGTAGTAGCAATCCTATGTAGCCTGCGTTCTCTTTCTTCTGCCATGTTAGCCATAGATGCAAGGAGAATTTTAACTAATTCTTATGTCTCCTTCCTGGCAGTCCATGACTGCTCTTCCTCTGGGATTTTTCTATTATTATACACCCATTTGGCCACTGCAAGCAGGTTCTGTAAGGACTTTTCAGCTAACTCGTCTGCTTTCTGGAGTTTCTGCTTAATGATTAGGGCTGATTGATTAACTGAGGCTATGGTAATGGCAGCTTTGCCCTATTGGACATTCCTTACCTTGGCCAAATTAGTCAACTTCTAGGCTTTTACGCTGCTTTCGGAGCCCCCCTGCCCCATAAGAGTAGGATGGTAGACCGGGAACCTCTCCTTACCTTCAGTAGTGTTAAAGTCCCATATAGGGCGAGTTAATAGGAAAGCAGCATCTATTTGCCATCCTTGCCCAGGATGACCTCTTCTAGGTTTCCGACTGGATTTTTCTTTGGTGGATAACACCTGTAACAGCTGCTGACTGATGGGTAAAGGGATAGAAACTAAAAGGTTAATCAGGAGAGTGTGAGGTTTTGCATTTTCTAATTACATGTTTTACTAGTGGCAAAAAGGTAGGGGGGTATTCATGATGAGTCTTCTATTTACTTCTTTTGCTTAAGTTTCCCACTACCTCCACTTCCCCTGGGGAAAGTGGCCTCAGGAGGGATCCTTGATTCATGTCTTCCGGAAAAACAAAATGAAGTGGTGCAGAGGGTCTGAGTAGTTTGGGCAAAGCACTCCTCGCAGACTGCGAGCACCACATCTGGTCTCACCAGTGGTGCCGGCAGGGTTGCCTTAAGCCACTCTGCTTGCAGCCATGATGGGGGGGGCTGTCCACCAGGTCCTGCCAAGTGGCTGTATCACAGACTTGATCAAGATGACCAGTATGTGGCCAGAACATAATGTCTTTAACCCTTAAGATAGTTCCTTCTGTAGGCCATCCGACGTTGAAGGTTGGCCACTTGTTTCTGCAAAAATGATTAGTTTATCTTTTCTAACTATGAGACTTAAGCTCTGAGCTCTATCTTCAAACTCTTTGAAGTGATTGAGAAAGAGGGAAAGGGGGGTTGTCTGAGTTTGTTCCATGTCATTTGTCAGAGTGGCCCTGTATTAGTTAATCATATTAACACAAACGGGAAACACAGGGCACACACTACACTGAACAAACACCACACTGACAATCCGTGGAGATAAAACTGAAAGTGGGACTACGGCTACCTGCTATTTCTCAGGAGTGACATGCCATGTCCACTCAAAAACACCAGAAGGATTGAGTCAGCATGGAGCCCTGGGGATTCCACCTCCCAGTCTGGAAGGGTCACGTCCTTTACAGAAGGTAGGGATTGAGTCTGCACAGAACCCTTGAGATTCCAGGTCCCAGTCCAGAGGGGTCAAGTCCCTTATAGAAGGGGCTGAAACGTCTTCTGCTACCCCTGGCTGGCACGCCCCCAGTGCATCCACCTTGACTTCACTTAGCCTCAATTAGATTAACCAGATTCCCCTAGGTGTCCACACAAACACATATATACATACACATCAGTACCATACACTTATCCTGATTAGCTCTCTGGAGTGGGTCTTGGAGACTTGGGGATCCTGGATGAGCCCCCAAATATTATGCCCAGATGACAAAGTCCCCACAGACCACCAGGGAGCCAAGTCTGATGCAACAGCAAAAGAGCCTTTATTCCAGCTCCAGCCTGGATGCTCAGGGGTCCTGACCAAGCAGGTCCAAGCTGAGAGCCTCGAGCCTGGAGTTGCAGGGGTTTTTATTGTGGTTACAAGAGGGGTGGGGGTTTCCACTCTCAGAGGCATGGGGTTGGCTGACCTACTTCTTATGCTAGTTTGTTGGCTAAGCCGGGGCTGGATGGTTTGCTGGGGAGTTGGGGTTTTTCCTGCCAGGACCTCATTGGCTGTAGCTAGGGGTGCGGGTGTTTGTGGTTTTGTGGGTTTGGGGACGGTTGGGGCCTGCAGTGGCTGGAGGCTGGGAGTGGGGCAGAATTGACTGCAGGTCTCAAAATGGAGTTACTCTTGTCTTCTCATATACATAGAGACATATATATTTATATATATGTACACACACACACATATACATATATAAAAAGACAGAGAGAGGGGTAGAAAGAGACAATCCTTGCCTTACAATAGATCAACAGACCATTTTTTACTCTATCGTGGCCTGAAAGAAATATGGATTCAGAAAAAAGCATACCTCAGTATAGTATTAAATACATTAACACTGTATTATAAAATTGGCTTTGTGTTAGATGATTTTTCCCAACTATAGGCCAATTGATATGTTCTGAGCACATTTAAGGTGAGCTAAACCAAGCTATAAAGTTTAGTAGGTTAAGTGTATTAAATGCATTATTAACTTAAAAATTTTTCAACTTAAGATGTATGAGGCAGGATGATTAAGTTCCTGACCTGGTCCTAAAAAAAGAGCTGGGTTACTGATTATCATGACAATCACCTTCAAAATACTCCCCTTGGCCTTTTACTGACTGTACTTAATCAACTGCTATCTTCACTATCTCTTCCACCACAGTACAAAATATCACTATCTTTCTTGGACTGCTCCAGTATTTTAAGCAATCCTTTGATTTTCACTCTGAGTCACCCACAAGCTTTATACATTTTTTTAATTTTCCAAATGTATCACTTAAAAAAAAAAAGGAATTTTAAAAGCTTCATCCTAACTACTAGTGCAATTTAGATTCTGGAAAATAGGCCTCTACATGCTGAGTGCTGGCTTATCCCTCACATGTCACCTTCTAACATTTTTTCTTTATTATTTTTAGTATAACTGCATTAACTTTTCTATTCCTTAAATGTATGAAAATTGTTACTGATTTAAGTCTTTGTGCCACATTTTCTCTGTGCTGGGAAAATACCCCCCCCCCCCACACACACACACCAATGTATACCTCTGTCCTTTGTATTTCCAGAGAAACATTACTTGATGACCCACATTAAGTATTAAATGCCTGTTCCTACCCATTACTCTTACAACATATTATTTTACTTTATCTTTGTAATCATTATTAATTTATTTTATTTAATTTCTTTTTTGTGTGTATTTTTCTTCTCATTCTGTCACCCAGGCTGGGTAGACAGCTGTGGCACCATCACAGCTCACCGTATCCTTGAAGCCTTGGGTTTAGGCAATCCTCTCACCTGAGCCTCCCAAGTAGCTAGGACCACAGGTGTACACCACCATACCCCATTATTTAATTTATTTATTTATTCATGTTTTATCCAGATGGGAGTCTCACTGTGTTACCCAAACTGATCTTAACTCCTAGGTTCAAGTGCTCCTCCTGTCTTGACCTTTCAAAGTGCTGTGTTACAGGCATGAATTATAATGCAGTCCCCATTATTATTTAAAACCACCTTCTTGATTTGATTACTTCTTTATAATTTCTACCTTGTCTTAGGTGTCATGTTTTGGCATGATAGACTTTATCTGCCTGCTTTTCTATCATAAGCATAGAGAACAATACCTAATGCATTATAATAACAGTCAAAACATATGTGTTAAATGAATAGCTAAATAATGAATGGACTGTCAAGTCCTCTTCCAGGTTCAAGAACTAAAGTAACAACCTGTCATTAAGAAAAGACCTTGAAATTTCAGTGTTGGAATCACAGGTAATCTTGCTATTAATTTCAAGATATATTTTATGAACCTAATTAAATGTTTTAAAAAATTTTGAAATAATTGTACGTATATCAGCAGAAGTAATACAAAGGAATACCTTGTAGCTTTACCCAGTTTCTCCATTGATAACATATCACAAAACTAAGGTATAACAAGAATATTCACATTGAGTCTGTCAAGATGTAGATTAGTTCCATTATTTTTATGACCTCTTGGAGCTTGGAGTTGCCCTTTTTTAGTCACATCCACTTAACTTATCCATGCCCTCTAGTTTTAGTCCTTTGTAACCTCTAATCTCTTCTCCTTTTCTAAGTTGTGGTCATTTAAAGAATTTTGTATAAAAGGAATAATACAGAACATGAGCTTTGACTTTTTCTTTCTTTTCTTTTTTATACTCAATATAATTCTCTGGAGATTCATCCAAATTGTTCCTTGAATTAAATTTTTTTTCTTTTGATTTGCTGAGAATTTGGATGCAGCAAGTTGATTTAACTATTTATATGTTGAAGGATATGTGTGCTTTTTTATTTTCTTTCTTAGCTTGGGAGTTATTTCCAATACAGATGCTGTGAACACTTGTGAATAGGTTTTTATGTTAATATTATTTTTCATTTATTTGGGATATATGCCCAGACGTGCAATTGCTGGGTTATATGACAACAGCACAATTAGTTTTCAGCAGAATTGTCAAACAGTTTTTCGGAGAAGCTATCCCATTTTCCCTTCCCACTAACAATGTATTAGTGATCTAGTTTCTCCACATACTTGCCAGTATTTTGTGTTTCCATATGCAGTAGAGCTTCCATAGTTGACCATTTCCTTGAGTTTACCTAATTTTCACAGTCTGGACATGTACCATAGATATGGATAATAAAGTAGGTCTAGTTCCTTGTGTTGACCACCTCCATATTTTGACCAGTTTTTTACAGTCCTGTGAGAGGTCAATTTACAGAGGTATGTATGAATGTATAGATATGCGTGTGCATATGCCTGTAGGAATATGTGTGTATGTAAATATTTCAGCCATTCCTATGAATGTGTGGTAATATCTCATTACACTTTTATTTTGTCTTTCCCTAATGGTTATTGATGACAAACATGCTTTCATTTACCTATCTGCAATCTGTATATCTTCACTGCTGAAATACCTTTTTAGGTCTTCTGTGCAGTTTCTGGTTGGATTGGTAATTTTTTCATTTTTGAGGGGTTTTTGTGGGTTTTCAAGTTAACAAGATACTGGGCCTTTATGACATATGTGGTTTGGAGATATTTTACCTCCATATATAGTTTTGTCTTTTCTTACAAAAGTTAAATTTTCAGTGCTTACACAGTTTATCAATTTTTCATTTTATGAACCACAGTTTTGTTGTCATTCCTTTGCCTAGCCCTAGACCCAGGAGTTTTTCTCTTGTGTTTTTGTTTGCTTCTCTTTTCCAATATTTCTATTTTATTCTTAAGTCCATAATTCATGGTAAGTTGATTTTTTAATAAATTATGGCTCATACCTGTAATCCTAGGACTCTGGGGGGCTGAGACAGGTGGATTGCTTGAGCTTACTTCAAAACCAGAGAGACACCTCTCTACTAGAAATAGAAAACCTAGCTGGGCATTGTGGAGGTCACCTGTCATCCCAGCTATTTTGGAGGCTGATGCAGGAGGATCATTTGAGCCCAAGATTTTGAAGTTGCTATGAGCTATGATGCTATGGCACTCTACCCAGGGCAACAGAGTGAGACTTTTTCTTAAAAAAAGAAAAAATAAATAATAATGTATGAACTTTAAGTCAAGTTTTTTTGTTTTTTTTTTTAACTTTTGTTTTTATATTGTTTGATGGGATTTTATTCAGGCTTTTAATTTTTTCTTGGTTATCGATGTCTAATTGCCCTCCCCCATTTCTTAAAAAGGCTATCTTTCCACTATTGAAACCCTTTTACGCTTTTGCCAAATTCAGTAGGATTCTTTTTTGTGTGTCTATTTCAGAGTTCTCGACAGTGTTATACAGATCTATTTGTCTATATCTCAACCAACATTCTTAATTACAATAGGTGTACACAAGTCTTATATCCAGGTACAGTGATAATTTTCACTTTATTCTTATTTTTCTTTCTTTTTCTTTTCTTTTCTTTCGTTCTTTTTTTTTTATACAGAGTCTCACTCTGTTGCTTAGGCTAGCATGCCATGGAGTCAGCCTTGCTCATAGCAATCTCAAACTCTAGGGTTCAGGTGATCCTCCTGCTTCAGCCTCTGTAGTGGCTGGCCATAGGAGCCTACTATAACACCTGGTTAGTTTTTTCTATTTTTAGTAGAGATGGGTAGAGGGTCTTACTCTTGCTCAGGTTGGTCTCAAACTCCTGAGCTCAAGTGATCTTCTCACCTTAGCCTCCTGGAGTGCTCGAATTATAGGCAGGCAGGCATGAGTCACGCTATGCCCACCCATTTTTCTTTTCAAAACTGGTTTATCTTGTTTATATCCTTTGTCTTTCCATATTCATATTTATATCCATAAAAGTGTTGCTAAAGATTATGATAGGAATTCTGTTAAATCTGCATATCAGTTTGTAAAGAACTGAAATCTTTATTTTGTTATTTTCTAATCCATAAACTATTCAATTAATTTGGATAAATTTTGTAGGAACTTTTAGTGTTTAAAATGTGTCCATTATTATTAGTGGAAGCATTTGAATAGTGGCTAATTTACGGCCCCCAGTGACTCATTCTGACATTCCTTTATCCTAATGTTTGCATTAATTGCCTTTGTCATTCACTTGAGCTTTCAGTGATTTTTAGTACGATGAGTGATTTTTGGTCAAAACCTGGATATTTTGGGTGTATGTTATGAGTCTCTAGGTCTTATATAAACTATCTGATTTTAATGCCTTCCTCTGACTACTCTGGCAGAGTGGGATGACAGGGCCTTGTTGCTGCCAGGTACTAAAATACCAGTTCCCCAGCAGACTTGGTGGGCATCCTGGGAAAGAAAGGGGTTTCTCACTAGTGCTGGACATTTGTGGGAGTTTTCACCATCAATGTAGTCTGCACTGGTACCATTTAAAGGATGGGGAAAATGTGGTTTTTTGTCCTCTGGGAAGTGGTAAAATTCCTGAATCTCTAGTAGACCACACATGACCGCAGCACAGCCAGGAGTAGGAGGAGTGTCTTGTTACTGCTGGGTGGGGTGTAAGTTCAGGCTCCCCAGGTCTCCCCTGACACCTAGGGGAGAGGTCATTGCTGCTTATGGTGATGAAAGTTCTGATTCCCTGATCAACGTCTCTGACATGACATCTCTGTGTCTCAGGTCTGGGTGCCTCCTCCCCACCTGGGAGGAGTAGAGGTTAGGCTACAGGATAGACTGCAGGCCTTTGTACATGTGAACTGGGGTAGAGCCACAGTGATTTCCTGGTATGCCTCACTGGAGCACTTGCCTATGTTTCTGATTTGTGAGACTTTCACTTTATACGTTGATTAGGACAAAAAGCTTTTGTTGAACCTTATATTTTGCCTTTGCCTTGCGTTCTGGAGCTGTGTTCTTCAACTACAAATCTGAAATACCAAAAAGACACCAGAACCCTTGAGAACTACCCAGAATTTACTTCCTTGGATCTTGGATTGACTTGTCAGTCTGATTCCTTCCTTCTCCCCCCTTCCAACTCTTCCTGTCTGTTTTATATATAATGGCTAGGTTGTACTTAGTGAGGAAAGCAGGAAAAATCGTAACACATTTATTTTAACTTTTTGGAAAGAGTACACCTAATTTTATACTGCTAATTATTGAGTATTCTTAGGTCACTTATACAACCTCTCATTATACAAAATAAAGATTTTTCCATGAATGTTGCCATCACATGGAAGCCAGAAGGTACCGTTATATTCTCAAACATGTCTTAACTTTGTCATTCACAAGGTATATATTTATTTTTATAATTCTCAGCACTTGACATTTTTAATTAAAGTTCTTGTTAAATCATGAGCAGCATCTGCTATCTACTGTATTAGACTCCCTGTTCCTTGAAAATAAAGACCAGATTTTGATTATACTTAGAACACCTGGTCCAGTGCCTTATATAGGAATGTTACTTTCACATTTTTTTCTGAGTAAATGAGTTATTTGTGCTTGCTGACTATTCATCAGATTGTATAAAATGCTGAACTTTTTAGATCCCGTTATATTCAGAACTTCTTGTATGAAAATAATAGTTGGGTACTGTAATTCCTTGGTATATAGGAATTGGTTCCAGGATCTCCTACAGATACCCAAATCTGAAGATTTTCAAGATTCTCACATAAAATCATATAATATTTGCAGTGTTTTATGCACATTCTCCTACATACCTTAAATAATCTGGAGATTTCTTACAATAGTTAATACAATGTAAATTCTATGTCAATAGTTTTTATGCTGGATTGTTTATGGAATGAAAACAAAGGGGGAAAAAGTCTGCACATATGCAGTACAGCCACATTTGTTTTTCCAAATATTTTTAGTCTTCTGTTGGTTGAAGCCACGACTGTGGAACTCATAGATTATTCAGGGTCAATGGTATATTTAAATGGGTAGTACTTCTTTCAAACAGTTTAAGAGTATTTTGGAGCTATCTATGCTAAACATTATTTCTATTGCAATTCTTCTGTTTCCTATTTGGAAAGCTTGCCATTGTTCTCTCCAATGCCAGACATACTTCGTGGATTCTAGTTCAGGCTTAATTAAAAACATACGTTGCAGTTAGTTAGTCTCAGGCCAAAAATCTAATTATCTATTATATTTCCACAGAAAACAGACTGCTAAAACAAACAGTATTATTAGGATGAGAATTTGATTAGCTCATCTGTGTGCTTTCCCACTACTAAAGAATTGTAATTCACAGACTTTTGTCATAAAACTTAAAATGACTTCTTAGTATTTTAATTCAATAAATGAAGATATTTACTTTTTTCATTTTATATTCAAATCAATTGCTATGTTTTCCTGTACAGGAGCATTGAATCTGATTTCCGTTTTATCAAGGTATTGTATCTTCCTACTTCTCAATTTTCGAGTGTTTGAAGTAGAGATGACACTAACATCTGCCCATATTTGCTCAGTCATAATATTGCAACTGAGGAAATTCACCTGAAAATAATTTCTAGGTTTTTGAACTGCTCCACTGTCTACTTTTCCAGTGATTTGCAAATGTTCAAAGTCTAAAGTGAAGTATGTTCTTGTGTCGGAAGGGAGGTCTGTCTTTAAATTAAGGTCATGGTGCCAGGCATTGTACCAGAATATCTTGCCAGAATCATGAAATTCCTCAATAGTTTGTTCATTTATGTAATGCATGTCATTTGAGTACAGACCATTTGTAGATAGCTGCAGAGTGAGCCCTGGGGGGAGCACATGAACACCAGGCACACATGCAAACACATCTGCATACATCCTCATGGCATACTCTCACAGCAGGGAAGAGATGTTACATCTACATAGTTAAGTCAAGCCGAATCACAGTTATAACTTCATTTACCTACCAGTCATTTAAGCTCAGTACAGATCTGATGTTTAGTGAGGAAACGTAAAACAGCCATACTTGTTGCTAAGTATTGAAAACTGTCCAAACCAGTTGAAAATAGCCTTCCAGATATTGATCCCTGCCTGCCACCTTTACCACTTCCTTAAAGCCCTTCCATTTAAAACTCAGTAAGGGTTAACTCTGTGTCATCAGGAGATTTCTTCTCTTGCTTCAGTGCTAAGGCAGCTTCTGATCTGATAATGGTACTTCATTAACTATGTTGACTCTTCTTCTTTCTTAAATCTTTTTGAAGACAGAGGACTAAAGGTTGGATTCAATTTTATTTAACCTTAAACTTGATTGATCTTGTTGAGGGAAGGAATAGAATGGGCTAAACTGCTAACTCTGGGTTTTATTTTACCTCTGGTGTCTGTGTCTTTCACTTTTCAGCATCTGTATCTAGAGATCAGCTCTACTGGACTGACACAGTAGGGCTTGGCACTCTCTGTTTTCTGGTCTCCAATATCTTCCTGGCATCTCATTAACGGATTTGTAGTTATCCTTTCTCCAGATTCATAGTGCCTCTGCCTGGAAGCCTCACTGACAGCCCAGACGAGACTGGGTGGCAGTCCTCTGTGTTCTCATACCATCATACCCTTCCACCTTACAGTGTTTATCCTCCCCACTATAATGGCTGAGCTGCCCACACATCTTTCCTTCTAAATGTCATCTTCCTTAGGGCAGGAATTATGCTTTTATGAGCTAATTTCATGTGTTCATGAAGAAATGTGTAAGTAAAACCAGTGTACTGAAGTTTAGTTTATACCATGTTCTATACTTAACTGTTTAAAACATTTATTGTGGTTGTAAGACAATGGATTGAGATTCAGAAAAAGGCACTAACCTGCCCAAGGTCACCCAGCAATACTCCTTGTAGGTGAACTGGAATATATGTGACGTTAAAGCCCTATTCTTGCCAAAATATCTCATTGCATTGTACAGATAGGTAAATCTATTCCTGCCGTTAAGTCACTGGGCATTCATGGCTCACTGAGCAGGTCCTATTAATCTCTGACTTGGTTCTTTCCCTGGAACAGCTCATCTCACGTGAACCTTAGCAACATAGGTTTTGTCATGGACCTAGTTATCAAATTCAAAATTCACTGAAGTTTTAAATTCTCTGTGTCATTAGTTTAAAAGCCCGAGATTGCTACTCATGAAAGCTTTATGATTTTATTTTCACTTTCTTTAGCTATATGCTGTGTCTGTGTCATATTTTTCCTCAAAAGTTTTGCTGTCTCAAGCATTTTATGATTCCCATTATTCTCACAGAAGAATTATAAAAAGAGTGCAGCACTTTCCCCTCCCCTTAATACAAATCGCCTTCCCCATTCCTCTCTTTACCCTGGACTTAATATTTATTAAATTAAAAAAAAAAAAAAGAAAACAGTTCTAAAGTCTGTCTGGTATACGTTATGATCTCTTTTTAAAATTTTGCTATGTCCCTTATTTCTTGTCTGTATATAGCTTCATTCAACACTATAAAACACACCTCATAAACTGAGGCAGATAGATTTCCAGGTTGGAAAACAACAGGGACTTATCTTAACAGTTCCCAGTTTAATTTCTGACTAACTTGCTTAATCATAGGATAAGTGTGGGAAATTTATTTTATTTAGCTAAGCTCAAGTTTACTCATCTAGTAATAAAAACTAGAAATAATAATACTCTTCAGTTCTCGGGATTGAAAGGAAGACTAAATTGAGAAATATATGTAATTTGTTTGCCAACATTTGTGAGAAATTAATAGTTATTATCCCCTTGCCGTCCCCTTTCACTTTACAGACTTGCCTCTCTCCTTGAAAATTCTCATGTGAACTCTGTTTATTATTTTCTAAATGTTTGTGGAATTGTTTCAAAATCAAACATTGCAATTTAGAATACAAGAGAAGAAAAACTGTTTTGCCATGAGCTGTAGGGAAGAAAGTGAATTCCATTTCATCACTTCTCACTATATCCCAATGCTAGGAAGAAAAGACCATCTAAGCTTCACCTTATGGCTATGCTCAAAAAATGAGACATAGGCAGGCATTGTGCCAGAAAGCAAAGCAAGAATTGAGAAACTGAATTTCAGAAAGCAAAGCAAGAACTGTCCCTTTATTAGGGAAAACTTCCACTTGTTCTCAGGATACGCTATAACTATAAGAACTCAAGGAAGGAAATGTTCATACAATTTAGAAGGGGGTAAAAACATCTAAGCCAACAGTGTCTTAAAATAATAAGATCAGAATTATTTGAGAAATAATCTGTCATTAATATTACTAATCCAAAAAGAGGGTTTTTAAATTTTCTTTTTATTTTTGCACTTTTGATAGGGTACAGATACATGCAGAAATGGAATGACACCTAGTAGCTTGTGATGGAAAGAAGCACAAGGATACACTTAGGGTCCTGGATCATCCCTGGTGAGCTAGAGATGTATCTACATCACTGCTAGAACCCCATCACTTAGAACACAAATAACACTTAGAGAGTGCTCAGGAGTTACTGGTTAAATATCCCTTGCCTTATAGTAATCAATGTGCTTTTTCCTCTATACAGTGTTTCTGAAGAGACAGATTTGTCTACGATTAACTTCTGACATTTGTAAGATTTTTGCTTATATAGTATGTTCACATCACAAATTTATTTCATCTCATGACTATATTTTAAATATCATTTAAGAATATCAACAGGTCAAATATTGTTTTTAATTTACAGACAGATCTATGAAAAGCCAGAAAAATAAGATGAAGTTTCAAACCTCAAGTAGTAGAACTCAGGTAGTAGAAGAGTGATAGTGATATTAATGCCAGGATTTCAGATTTAATGACTTGATTAGTAATCATCCATTAATGTTTTCATCTCTTCATCAATTAATAGTGAATAATATTCAACTGGATATTTTGTGTTATTTGATGGAGGGAATAAATATAATACTAATTTTCTCTGTCTTTATAAACCCTTAAACTAATGATTATAAAAAAACAATAAAATGGAATAAAACTTAAAATTAAAGATAGCTGGATAAGGATGGGTGCGATGGTACAGGACTATACCAGTACTGTGGAAGGCCCAGGAGGGAGGATTATTGAGGCAAGAATCTGAGACTAACTTAGGCAACATAGTGAAACCCCTTCACTTAAAAAAAAAAATAGGCTGATGTGATAATGTGTGGCTGTAGTTCTAGCTATTCAGGAGGCTGAGGCTAGAGGGCTAAAGTAAGCTATGATCATGCCACTGCACTTTGGCTTAGGTAACAGAGTGAGATACTGTTTCTGAAAAAATAAAAAGAAACTATAAAAAGAAAAAAAAAAGGAGCTGGTGAAACACCTGTTCATACCCCTTCTTCAAGACTTTATTGAATTGTAGATAAAGGAATAAAACGTATGTAAGGTCATTTTGTCAGTAATTGAGATTTCCAGGAATGGTTTCCTTGAAGCACAAGTTCAGAATATATATCTCATCATAAATACAAGAGCATATTAAAGATGACAATGTACAGTAAAAGAATAGTGTGGACTTTACATGAGAAAGACAGACCTTCGCTGTTTTCGTAATTATGTCATGAATAGTTGTGTAGTCACGACTAGTTAGCTTCATCTCACCGAGCTCAAGGTGTAATAATATAAAGTGCGTTATGTAGTGATTGGTACATAGCTTTTTAAAAATAATAATATTTTTACAGCTATTCTTGTTCTTATGATTATTAGGCTGTATTTACAAAGTAAAATGACAGATTGTGGTAAAATGAAGGCTTAAAGGATAGGAAAAGCCCAATAAGAGGGAGTGAGAGAGAGCATGATACACTCTTGATATTTGAGATTAAGACATACATTGGGAAAAGAAAAATGTCACTAATAAATGAGGTTAGGAAAACTGAATATCTACAGGTAGAAGAATGAAATTAAATCCTTATCAAACTATATATATATATATAAAATCAACTTGAAATAGATTAAAGACTTAATGTAAGACCTGAAACTTTAAAACAACTAGAAAAAAACAGGAAAAAGCATCTTGACTTTGATTTTGGAAAAAAATTTGGTTATAACAATGAAAACACACAAACAAAGCAAAACTGAAAACATAAATGGGATTGCATCAGACTAAGAAACTTTTGCTTCATCAACAAAATGAAAAGCTCACCTATGGTATGGGAGAAAATATTTTTAAACCATATGTTTCATACAGTTATAATACTCAAAATATATAGAACTCAATATTAAAAATTAAATTAAAAAAATTAACAAATAGGTAATATTTGTTTTATAGTGCCTGAGTTCATCCACATAACATAATGACTCCCAGTTCTATTCATGCTGTTGCCAGTGACAGGGTTTAATTTTCATACGGCTGAGTAATAGCCCATTGTGTATATCTACCACGTTTTCTTTATGCATTCATCTGTTGATGAACATTTAGGTTGATTGCGTATTTTGGTTATTGTGAGTAGTGTGGCAAAAACATGGAAGTACAGATATCTCTTTGCGATATCACATGCTCTCATTACATGAGGGAGCTAAAATATGGATTTCATGAAGACCGAACAGAGCGTGGGGGTTACCCGAGGCTGGTGGGGGGCACGGAAGGGGGAGAATGGAGAATAAGGAAGCTGATTAATGAGTAAAAAAATACAATTAGAAGGAATAAGCTTTAGTGTATGATAGCCAATGAGTTATCTATAGTTAACAATTATATATCTATATTTCCAAATAACAAGACTAATTCAAATGCTCCTAATACAAAGAAAAGATAAATATTTTAGGTGATAGATATACAAAAGCTTTATTTGATCAAATAAATACATGTGAATATATCAAAATACACATGTAATCCCAAAATGTGTACAGCTATTTTGGATCAATAACAAAATAGAAATAAATAAACAATGGACCTGGATAGCCTGAGCTGGATGGATTATGACTGTAATCCTAGCACTTAGGGGAGATGGGATGGTAGGATTGCTTGAGGTCAGAAGTGTAAGACTAATTTGAGCAACTGAGCAAGACCCCATCTCTTAAAAAAATAATTAAAAAAATACTAGCTGGGTGTGGTGGCAAGTGCCCTTAGTCCTAGCTACTTGGAAGGCTGAAGCAGGTGGATCAATTTAGCACAGGAGTTCAAGGCTACAGTAAGCTATGAATGAATGCACCACTGCATTCATAGGGTAACATATTGAAAATGAGGCCTACCCCCCACTAAAAATTAAAGATATGGAAATTTCCCAAAGGGGGGTATACATACGGACAACAGAAAATATATTCATCAAAAGATGCTCAATATCACTAAATTCAGGGAAATGATAATCAAAACCACAATGATGCATCACCTCAGCTTATTGCCCTTAGGATAAAAAGACGAGAATGGTAGTGGCAGGGGTGTGGAGAAAAGGCTCTTACACTATTTATGATAATGTAATTTGGTGTATTTCTTTGGACAATAGTATAAAGGTTCCTAAAAAAATTAAAAATAGAACTATAATATGATTGAGCATTCCCATTTTTGAGTATATATCCAAAAGAAATGAAGTCTTATGCTCAAAAAATTTCTGAACTCCTATGTTCATTAAAGCTGTATTCAGAATAATCAAGATGTGGAAACAACTTTAATGTTTATCAGCAGATGAATGAAATATATATATATGCATGGGTATATATCACCCATCCATACACACACATATACGTATGTGTACACAAAATATACACACAATATTTTCTTTGTTTGCCTCAATAAAGAGGGAATTTCTGTCATATGCAACAACACAAATGAGCCTGAACATCATTACGTTTCATGACCAAAAAAAAAAAAAAAAAAAAGATAGAAAGCAAATACTTCATGGGCTCATTTATATAATGTTTTGAAGCTAAAGTAGACTCAGAGAAACAGAGTGAATGGGGTGGTTTTCATAGGTAAGAGGAATTGATGTTCCAAAGGATACAAAGTGTCTGTTATATAAGATGAGTAGTTCTGGACAGCTAATGGAGGATATGGTAACTCTAATTTCAATACTGTATTATATACTTGAAATATGTTAAGAAGACAGATTTTACGTATTCTCACAAAAAGACAAAAATGTGTCAATAATTAAAAACTAAGTTTTGGGGATGGAAAGGCAACACGAACATTTTAGCTTTAAATAATTAATTCAATGTTTTCTGAGTCTCAGCTTCTTCTAATACAAAGTACTGGCAACCAAAGAAGATTACTGTCCTGATAACTGAGGCAATGTCTAAAAAATGCTAAGCAGAACCTTCATGTCATTTTCTCAGTTATAGTTTTAAAACATTCTGATTCTACTCTTAGAGAGTTTCACTTGTACCCCTGTAAGATAGACCATACTTACCATTCAATAAAATTAAAAAAAAAAATGCTAAGCAGAAGAGTGAATGCTGGTGGTCTTTTAACAGATGACAGCCACCTCTATTATCCTCTACCACTGCGAAAAGCTGGGTATGAGGGTAGGCCTGAAGCACAATCAAATTTTATTTAACACAGGGAGTATCAGAGAAGAGCTTCTGTTTCCTTAATTATGCTACCCTATTACCTGCAAAGAAATTTAGGAGCTGTCACTGTAGCCTCCTTAGTAATCAGCAGGCTTTCAAACATCTGTTTGCCAGCAGGAGAAAGTATTTCTCAGCTGTGAAGTCCTAAAATATATACCCAAGTGTTATTTCTCAATGAATTATAATTGCATTTTTCCTCTTATATATCCCATTAATAGTTCCTATTTCCTTGTCTTTTGTCAAATTTTGTCAGTGATGAGGTAACCTTTTAGCTAGTTATAAGGATGAAGTGAGAGCCCAGTAAATGAAGAAACACACGGATTTTGTAAATGACACAGCCAATTTGAAAATCTCCATCTAACTGTTACTGAATGTTAGCTGTAAGACTATTGTGACTCAACTCTGCCGGGTAACATGAGAATGAAGGCTGGTCAATATCAAAATGACTTAAAATCAGTAGAAGAAAGATGGGAACCTTTTTCTGACCTGTGGTCATCATTAAACTACCTAGTAGTTATGACGTTGCATATCTGCTTTTTTTTTTTCTAATGTGACTTAAAAAATCCAAGCCTCAATTCAATGTCCTAAATGGTATGTGACAAAAGAAAGTGCCAAGTTACTCCATGTGACATACGGAGTGACATGTTCTCAGTTTCTTTATAGTAGTGATCTGCTGTCTCAAGTCTATAGAACAAACGTGACCTGATCCAAAAAGTATTTTTCAAACAAAAAATTTAAAATAAACCTGGACCTTTCTTCTAGAAATTTAAACAACAATGTCACGGTGCTTGCAAATAGGTCCAGGATGATTATATTAATATATCCTCCAATTGGTGCACTGCAAAGAAATGAGTTCTATCATCAGCATAGGTATTACAAGTTTGCTTTTTAATGTACATCTATGAAAGTCTTTTATGTAGCAATCACAGAATTTTTCTTGCATATATCCCTAGGATGCACCAATCAGCACTTGGATCCTTGTCTATTCCTCAGGACAATGATAATAGCATTCTGAACAAACAGCGTCTGTGTATCAAAAATTGTTTGCTCCCAAATCTCACAAGTCCTACATAGCATATGTAAAGATAGTAAACAATTACAATGTTATAACCTCAATCCCAAAAGGAGGCTGAAACTCTCAACACATAAGGAAATTCAGAATGTCATAAAGAACATAAACCAATATGACATAGCCTGAAATACTTGGAAATATGTGCCTCTCAGACAATATGTGAATAGTAGGACCCACACAATCTTGTTTGAGAGAACACCATTTTAAACTCCTTTAACAAAAGAGTATATTAAAAAATGATATGGACTACAAGCAATGGCTATCAGAGAATAACATTGCTGAGCTCCTGTTTGGGAAGGAAGATGGAGCCTTGAAGAATGACAGGTCCAGAAAGGACATCTGAGCAACAGGAAGAAAGTATTATCTCACTTTGATCTGAATGGCCTTTTTAATCTGGGTGAACATATTGCCATCTTCATACTGACCACAAGTAAAATTAAATTTATTTGTATGTGGCATCTGTGAAAACTCAGGTACACTTATCTGGTGTTCATTTTCAAAGGCATTCAGGAGAAGAAAAGATATAAAAATATTCCACCTAAAAACAATATAATGTGGCTGCCTCAATGCTTTCAAATATTTAAAAACAATATGAGGATATATATTCATCATTTTGAACAGGAATGCCCACTATCACCACTATTGTTCATCATCATTCTGGAAGTTTTATACAATGCAATCAGGCAAGAGAAGGACGTAAAGGTCAACCAATTGGGGCAGAGGAGGTCAAACTCTCCCTCTTTGCTGATGATATGATCTTATACATTAAAAATCACCAAGGCTCCACTACAAAACTCCTGGAAGTCATCAGGAAATATAGTTACTCAGGGTATAAAATCAATGTCTACAAATCAGTAGCCTTTGTATACATCAATAACAAGTTGAGAATCAAATTAGGGACACAATTTCCTTCACAGTAGCTTCAAAAAAAAAAAAAAGAATGAAAGAAATACTGAGGAATATACCTAACAAAAGAGGTGAAAGAGCTTTCCAAAGAAATTATGAAACTCTAAGAAAAGAAATTGCAGAAGACACTAAGAAATGGAAGAACACATCATGCTCTTGGCTAGGAAGAATCAACATTGTCAAAATGTCTATTCTACCCACAGCAATCTATAGGTTTAAGACACTCCCCATTAATATACCAATATCATGTTTTTAAGAACTAGAAATAATAGTACTTCACTTTGTATTGAACCAGAAAAAAAAACCTATTTAGCTAAGACTATTCTTAGTGATAAAAGCAAAGTCAAAGGCATCAGCCTAAGAGACTTCGGGTTATATTACAAGTCCATAGTAATCAAAACAGCATGGTATTGGCACAAAAAATACATACATATGGATCAGAATAAAAACCAAGAGATGAAACCAGTCTCTACTTGCTATCTGATCTTTGATAAACCAAACAAAGGCGTATCTTTTGGGAAAAGAATCCCTTTTCAACAAACGGTACTGGGAGAACTGGATAACCACATGGAAAACACTGAAACTCGACCTACAGCTTTCACCCCTTACAAAAATTGACTCAAGATGGATAGGAAACTTAAATCAAAGACGTAAAATGGTAACAATCTTAGAAGAAAGTGTGGGGGAAACTTGATGATGTTGGACTGGGCAAAAATTTTATGACAAAGACTTCAGTGGCCAACTCAACAACAATAAAAATTGGCAATGGGACATAATTAAGCTGCAAAACAACCGTAAATATGTTTACGGTGGACTTAGGTGTCATTTTATTCTTAGCAGAGATACACAAGTATGGCATTCAAAATTTGAAAGTATGTTTCTGAAAGCTCATGTTTTCATGTCCATTAATAGCCAAACCATTATAAACATCAATCAAAAATCTGTAAAAGTATAAGTAGGTCATTATGAAAGTTTTGAGACAGACTGTGTTCTGGTCCATTGTTTCACTTCCAGGGAACACAGTTGACAGAGTCCTTTCTGATTCACTGGTGCGAGTGTACTTGCTTGGCTTATCGGTGTTGTTGGGAAGGCTTCAGTTGTTTCCACCCACAGATATTTTACATTTCTTGTAACTCAAAACTTTCATAGTGACACAAGCAGTAAATGAGAGAAAAAAATGTAAAAATTATAAGTTACATTTTATGATATCCTGTCATTGCAAAGAAATCCCTGAGAGTATATCAAACTTTCAAACTAAAAATACAATTTGGGCTAAAAGACACTAAAAATATTTACAATTTGATGCTGGGCATGATGGCTCATGTCTGTAATCCCTGTACTCGCCTAAGCTCAGGAGCTCAGGAGCCTGAGCAAGACTCCATCTCTAAAAATAACCAGGCATGGTGGTAGGCAATTGTAGTCCCAGCTATTCAGGAGGCTAAGGCAAGAGAATCACTAGAGCCCACGAGTCTGAGGTTTCTGTGAACTATGACACCACAGTTCTCTACCAGGGGCAAGACAATGAGACTCTGTCTCTAAAAAAAACAAAAAGTCACAATTTACTTTTATCAACCCTTTATGTAGAAAATTTTATACTGTAAATTTTTATTCCTTTTATACATTTGAGCATGAAATAATTTTTTTTTCAAACGGTGAGCCTTATTGGCCTTTTAATTTTTATTTATTTATTTATTTTCAGTTTTTGGCCAGGGCTGGGTTTGAACCCGCCACCTCCGGCATATGGGGCCAGCACCCTATTCCTGTGAGCCACAGGTGCCACCCAAGCATGAAATAAATTAATAAATTTCTCAAAGGGAGGTTGCTAATATTTTTGCAACTACATTAGAAAGAGTACAATTATTTTTCTGTTTACAAAATTAACCAATGACATTTTGTAAATGACATATACAATAATTATGATCTTGTATTTTGGAACCATCACTCATGACATTGTTCAAATTAGGAAAAAAAAACAATATAAGTTTTTATCTGTGCCTCTCTAGTAAAGACAGTCAACTCTAAGTTAGTTTAACTATTAAAGCAAAAAAGTGAAGACCATGAACTCTTAAGAGTTCAATAAGAGAAAAAGAAACTTTCTGTTTTCCACATCTCTGGTTATGTGTGTGTGAGAATTCATCTCTGATCAATAAATGAAGGGTAGTGGGTAGCAAGAATAGAGACCATTTACAAAGTTTAAAAGTTCAAGTAATGATCATGGGCTGCATTAGAATGCAGTTGTGTAAAGAGAATACAGCAGGTGATTCAGGAGGAGGAAAAGAATATGCACAAAAAGACTGGGTTTTATATACCAAAGGTTTTGCACCAAATGTTAATTTTTAAATGCAATATTAGAAAAGGTTGTGTCCGTGCGTTCCTTTGGATGTATTCACAAGCTACAGCAAATGAATAAATTTCAATCACCAAACGAATACAGTCAAGCGTGCCATTTTCAGTATACTTTTATACAAAGCATGGTTTTTTCCCCAATGTAATAAATTTAACCTTTTAATAAAATTAATGATAATTTTGTTAGAGAAGTCAGAATACAGGCATTTCTGTCACGTTGTCTTCTAGACAAAATTTAAAAATAAACCAAAATTAAAAACCAAAAACTTGTCTTTAGTGAAACCCTGACAGAAAATGGGCTGTCAGATACTGTGAAACTTGGAAGAAATCAACACAGGGTGCGAGGGAGAATCTTGAGGCCCACAGACAACATTGACTAAAAGTGGAGCTGATTGCCTTGAGAGGCCCCGCAGCAACGCTTTACTTGAAATACAAGGCCTGGGGTGCAGGAAGGCTTTGCAAGCCTATTAAAGCACAAGGTGACTCTGCAGAATGATAGAAAAGGTGGGTCTGGGAAAGGGGGAGCAGAATTTCAGAGATGTGCCATCCTTATAAGAATCGTACTGTCAGTCTGGCAGGGTGAAGAAAATATACTGGGTGGCAATCTACTCTGGAACTTCTAATTACTGTCATCTGAGAAGAAATAGATTGACTCTAAACTACCCCTTAAAAATAAGTAACCTGAAACAAGTGAGGTTTGTTTTGGGAACGGGGAAGACTTCATTATGTGTCTGATGGGACTTCGTGCTGCAAGGGAACCTGATAGTATCTGCCTCTTTGATGAGGTGATGCTATTCTAAGTCCGCGTCAGCATCCTAAATTGAAGAGAGTTAAAGCCACAGTATATTTCTCAGTTCTATGTCAATACTATTTTTCAGCAGATATATGAACTGGTAAGAACATTCCTTCTTCAATAACAAGTAATTGGAAAGAACTGACTCAGCATGAACAGCCCAAGGTACTTGTAGTATAGTGGTTGGTTGAGTGTGGATTTTGACCCTAGACTTCTTGGGATCCAATCCTAGCTCTCTATCACTTATGATATTAGTGAGTTCCCTATACCTTAGTTTTTCCCATTAATAAAATGGGGGCAAATATTAGCTGATATTCTTGAACTAACATTTGCCCCCATGTTATTGGGGCATATTCTTTGCCTCCTCCTAAAGCACCTGCTATATTCTCTTTATCTACACAACTGCATTCTGATGTAGCCCATAATCATTCCTTGACCTTTTGAACTGTAAATGGTCTCTATTCTTGCTGCCCACTACTCTTCATATATTAATCAAAGATGGACTAGCACACACACATAACCAGAGACATGGAAAACAGAAAGTCTCTTTTTTTCTCTTACTGAATCTTTCTCCAAACCACTAAACCTTCCCACATAACGATTTTATTTGAACATACAGTTCTACATCTGAAAAGGCTTTGTGGAAAGTGGGGAATGTTTAATAATTTTATGTGAAATGACAGTGTGTACAGATTTGAGTTTAAATATCTACCTTGGAATATCTACCTTGGTGTACACAGTGAGAAATGTCATAGAAAAATTATTTTGGTACTTGTTGAATGTGGAAAAGAAGACTTTTGAGGGACTTCAGAGGACTACTGCAGTGGCATTTTGCAGTGAGGGAGACAAACTATCTCACCACACATAAAGAGTGGGCCTTTATGACCAAGAAGCAAGGTGAAGGTCAATGGATGGAAAACTACTAGGAGCAAATATCAGGGGTGAGGATGGTTCTAAATAAACAACTTGATAAGATCCTTGGGAAGGGAGCCCAGAGTGATCTAAGCAGAGAATTGTTGCTAAATTGGCTTAGCAAGATAGTTGTTCTAGAAGATAAGGCCTTGAGGACAGAGCCTATGTGAGAGAGGAATTAGGGGAGTCTGCCTAACGTTTAGTCAAAGACAGAGTCAGGAGTTAGTGAAAGTTCTTAAGTTTAACACTGGTGAGAGCCCAAATTAATAGATTTAAAAGCAGAGATTGAGAAGAAATTAAGAAGTAGCAGAATTTAGAAATACTTAATAAGTAAAACCAGGATGATTTGGTGGCTGACTAGTATTGAAGAAAGAGAATGAAGTATAAGAATTATTATTCGAACCAAAGCAAGGGGCCACTTCTTTCCAATAGACAATTGATTGACTACATTGTCCTTCATTCACAATTAACCCACAAATTAGTCATCAATTATTGGAAAAGACATGAAAATTGAATTATTTTGTACATCATTTTTGCTGGACTTATTTCATGCACACTCCTAGTATTAGGAAATTTTTTATCCCTTAGTGGTCTAAATTTCATTCTGGGCTCATTCTAATTAATGGAGTGTTCTTTCTACATTCATATGCAATTGTCCTCCACTTATACAATCGGTGTCAGGTCAGCCTGAACTCCAGAAGAGCACAGAACAAATTTGATTTTCTCTTTCATGTGCTTCACTTCCAAATATGCAGGCATTTATCCTCCATGACGAGTGATGGCTTCTGGAGTTTAATAATCCCCACCCTAAAACTGCGTATTCAGGGAACTAATTTCAAGCCCTGCTGTTTTCCGTATGAACTTCAGTACAGCCCATTCAGATGCTGTTTGCAATTGTGCAGTGAAGGTTAAACCTTCATCTGCCCTCTCCTCCTGTTCATCCCGCATCCCGTAGACTGTTATGCACACTCTGCTTTTTTCCAGTCTCCATTCTTTTGCACAGTTACATAGACGGCTGAAATGATAACAAGTTTATTTGCCATGGATCATTTGCTTTATGCACATGTTTACCCGACTTGCAGATCACAAAGCAAATGAAAGAGCCATCAAACGGAGGACTCAAGCAGGGATGAATATGAAGCATCAACATTCATGCCAACCGCAAGTCAACCACATCAAGCTCAAGTCACAGAGACTCAGTCAGAAGGGATGTCAGCACATACATTTATTAATTGTTCCATTTTTATTAGGTTGTTTTTGGATTCTTAATTTTTTTGTCTGTTTAGTTTCTGAAAGCTTACTAGAACCAAATATAAACAAACAAACAAACAAACAAAAAACCCACAAAAGTGAAAGCCATAGTTGCTGGCAAAGCATTTCTGATTTAAAAGAAAAAAAAAAGCAGAAATAAAGGAATAATACAGCATGTAGTTATATTTGTTGGGCTGAAGATTCAGGGTAGTGACTAATGTAAATCACTTTATAGATCCTAATTCCAATACCCTTTATGTTATTGTCCTTGTTTCTTTTTCTTTGTCTAGTTTTTTAAAAATTCCAACCCTATTTATTTATAATGTCAGTTACTGTGCAGCCTCCTGGCTTCTGACTAATAATGATATGAATTTTCAGCTTACTATCAGATGATGTCTGTCTATTGCAATTTGAGAAAGAAAGAAAATATGTTTTCAAAAAAGACACTACAAACATTAGTACAAACAGGTCTTCGATAATCTCAGCCTCCCTTTTCTTTGAGGTGGGAGAGGAGGGGAAAAGAGAGAGAGAGAGAGAGAGATTTCTTTTGAGTACATATATTGTGGCCCCCCTTGTCTCAATTGTTCCTTCTCCTTTCCTGTCAAATTAGTGCTTTGTAATATTGTATGGTGTCGGACATGCAGTCCAATAGCTACTCATGGTCCTTGAAAATACAGATGGTTGTGGTTTGGGGGGTACACAGGGCACTGGAATTATGCCCCAGTCCTGTGGAAACCTAACTCAAGAAGAGAATTTGACAGCTGCCATCCTTGTGTTCAAATGTTTTCACAAATTTTAGTTTCAGAGCAAACAGAGGATGCTGTGTCCAATTTATCTAATTAGCAGAATCTCTGCTAGTTTGCTGTTAACAATCTGCCAGTATTTTTTCCCCCTAAAATAGCTTTGACAAAAATTAAACATATACATTAGTTGGCTGTTTTCAATTTCAGAAGAGGGCAATATTTGGCATGTTGTTACAGAGTTATACAAGCAGTTATATCCGGAGAGAGTAAGTAACAATTATGTGGACAGCCAGAAAATGTAACCAAAAACATTTAACTTGGTCATACACAGTACCTTGGTGTGTCCTTAGAGACAGGCATTCTCTTTCCCCCTTTTTCCATAGAAATTAAAGTGTACATAAAATCTCATTAGCTTGGTCTGTTAATCCTTGTGTAATCAATTGGTTTATTCATTTTAGGAAGTGAAGGATGGGCAGGGATTAGAAAGAAAGCCCCCGGAGGAAGACAAACGTCTGTTCAAAACTATCTCTGACACTTATGAATGGTGTGGCCTTAGGTTGGTGACACTTCCAAACCTCAGATTCTTCATCTACACAGTGTGAATGTTGACAGCACAGTGATGCTGAGGTGATTAGTATAGACTGGCTTTAAGGGCTTAGTCTGGCTGCGGATGAGAATTCAATGACTGCTGTCTTCTGTGATTTCATTCATTGAACTCAGAGTAACTACACGGAATGCAAGCACAGCACACATCTAAATAAAAGAGAGTAAAACTTCATATTGGTTCTTTGATATTCAAAAAATACATGTTTATATAATTATATTAGTAGTTTTAATAAAGATAAGGATTTTTAAAATTTTGCATATAAGAAAGTCCAACAATGTCTTAACACATTGGATTTTTTTTTTTTTTTGAGTATTTGATCATTTTAGTCACAAAATGTAAGCAACACTTACATCCTTCTCTGGTGAAGCTGTTCTCATCAAATAATTTTATGGGGAGGGCCTAGAGATGTATCAGTTATAAAACATGCTAGAGAGAAAACATTTTAAAACTTATAAATACACATCAGTACTTTATACAAGAATCTAATGTCCTTACTGAAACAAAAAGTCAGGAAATGGGCTGTCACTGGCAATGGTTTAACTGCTCCGTGATAGCAAAGACTTAAGAGTTTTCAGCTTTAATGTTTCACCTTAGTAGGGTTTGGAGCCCCGGCTCTCCTACATGGTAGTCTAACATTTGCAGGATAGCTACTTCTGCTGGAATGAACGCATCTATATTCAAGAAAGGAGGACAGAGAGTAGAGGGTGCCAAGCACATCTGTTTCTCTTTTTTTTTTTTTTTTTTTGAGATGGAGCCTCAAGCTATCCCCCTGGGTAGAGTCCCATGGCATCACAGCTCATAGCAACTTCCAACTCCTGGGTTCAAGCAAGTCTCCTGCCTCCGCCTCCCAAGTAGCTGGGACCACAGGCGCCCACCACAACGCCTGGCCATTTTTTGGTTGCAGCCATCATTGTTGTTTGGCGGGCCCGGGCTGGGGATTCAAACCCGCCACCTTAGGTGTA
>CAUYQV010136885.1:0-12913 GCA_963574575.1 Galagoides demidoff | reverse complement strand
TTGTAATGCGATTTTTTGTCATCTGGGAATATACCTAATAAAGGAATTGCAGGGTCAAATGGCAGGTCTATTTTTAGTTCTCTAAGTGTTCTCCAGATGTCTTTCCAAAAGGAACATATTAGTTTACATTCCCACCAGCAGGAAATATTTTTGTCAAACTGGTTAACATACCCTTCACAGCATTTTCTTAGTAATTGTGTTACAATATTTATATTCTACATTTAGTAAATTTCACATGTACCTTTTAAATTACTTTTCAAAACAATATTTTCATGTAGGAAAGCTAAAAATCTGATTTTCAGGTAGGAAATGATATTAACTCATGTATTATTAAAAATTGAAAATTAAAACCACTTTAAATAAAACATATAATATAAAAAGGCAAATTTTGGCCTCTGTCAATTAATAACTGACTAATGATACTTCATAAGGAATGAAAACATGATTTGTTGGCAAATAGATTAAAAATTGCCATTTACCACATATATATTTAATGTGACCCCAAATTTGACTACATAGTGGAGCCACAGAAGTAGACACTTTGTTTTTATGACCTGACATTTGAGATGCCTGAAATTCTGCTTAAAATTAAAACTACTCTTTTAAAAGTAAATTTCATATTTTGTTTCCAAATGAAGTAAGGGAGAGGATTTCAGGCCACAATTTGCAAGCCTGTCTCCACTAATAATACCTCATGGGCTGCAGGTGTTCTTTATTTTTAATAAATAAAATGTCAATTGGATAGGCATTGACTTTATTTTCTCTTTTAAAAATGACTTTTGAAGTTGTGGAGGTATCTTGACGTGTTCCTTTAGCATTTTGTTCAGATCAATGTAATTTCTAACTCTGGTCGAGGTACTCTGGGGGAGAATTTGCAGGATTGCCGTCACTTTTATGTTGCTCATGTATTCCCACATCCCATGGGAAAAGGACCTCATATTTGGGCCCCATCCTCACTGACCTCTGCTGATCCCACACAGGCGCTCTCAGCCAGCCCTAGAAGACTCTCAAACCATTCAACTTTCAAGGGAAAACACTTTGCTGATAATTTTTCTTAGTTTTTAAAGAATAAAATTGGAGCAGAGAGTTTATTGCCATAATGACCGCAAACCCTGAGATGCATTTGTGAACCCTGGCAGGTGATGGGGTTTTGAACTCCCTGATTGGAAGCTGGTCATCCGGGCAAATACTCCTTCTGGCTCTTTGCTGGGTACTTTGAGCCAAATGCCTCACATGGATGAAGGCCAAAGTGTTTCATGGACCCCATTTAGAACCTTTTCTCAGGTAGGAGGGAGATATAGGGTTTGGCATGGGCCCCGGTGTTCGGAACCTGGGTTGGTTCCCCCAGCGTGCCTTCTCTCTCTCTCTCTGGGCCTCAGTTTTCTCATCTGAAACAAAGACACTGAATTACATGATGTTGAAGCATATTAAGAATCCAGGATTTGGATTCATTCTTAAGCGCAAAATCCTTTTTCAGCCTATCCCATGGCAGAACAATTTTAGGCAGCAGCAATCTGTTCCCTTGGAAAAAAATCCCCTGAAGGAAGAATTTCTATGGGAGCAGCAAACTTTCCTTGGAGGAGGGTTCGGAGCGATACCAGGCCACCACCCTCACTTGGCCACCACCACTTTCTCTTGGATGAGCAGTGAGCTACCTCTGGGTTGCCACTTTAGAAATGGTTACCTGCTCATCAGTTGTGAAACTATACCTTGTGGATCTTCCTTTCATTCCCTAGGAAGGACAGAGTGTTATGGACTGAACTGTGTGTCCCTCGATTTATATGTTGAAACCCCAACCTCCAATGTGACGGTATTTGGAGTTGGGGCCTTTGGGAGGTAACTAGGTTTAGATGAGGCCATGAAGGTGGGGCTTTCGCGATAGGATTAGTGCCCTCCTCTTTCCCTAAATGAGGACACAGAGAGAAGGTGGCTATCTAAAAGCCAGAAAGAGGGTCTTCAGTAGAAACCGAGCATACTGGCCCCCTGATCTTGGCCTTCTAGCCTCCAGAACTGCGAGACAATGCATTTCTGTTGGTTAAGCAAACTCTCTGTCTACACTATTTTATATGTAGCTTGAATAGACTATGAGATACAGAGATAGGGAGAGAGAGTTGTATGTTTTAGCAGGGATGAGTTGACAGAAGAAGCAGGAATCAAAATGCATCTCAGATTCTGGGCTCTGGATCCAGAGCTGAGGCAGTGCTCGGGGGTGAAGGATTCATCCTGAAATCTTTCAGACTGTGAAATGCTGGCTGCCTTCTCCATTGGTTCCCCACAAGCAGCTCCAGTTCTGGTCTCCAGAGGATGAGGCACCCAAGCTCTAGGGGTGTGGACTAGAGCCTAGGGATTTGTGAGGAGTCCCCAAATTCTCTCCTGTTCCTGCTGGAGAGAGCCTGAGGAGCCAGTGTTAGGCCTCTTTCGTGAGTATTCAGCTGGAGAAACTGAGATTTGCAGAGAGTAAGTAAGGATGGAGCAGGGCCTAGGATGGAGTCCAAGTTGGGGCCTAGGTGGATCCCTCCACCCCACTTCAGTTCAGGCCTTTTACGTAACCTGTTTGCCTACCATCTTTCTCCATCACCTTGTTTATCATGTTTTGGACTTTGTGTCATACCAAGTAATTAAGTGATGACTTTCCCTTGGGGTGGAAACTCCCAAGATTTAGACAAACTTATCATGCTCTTTTATTTTGACCTCTCTGATTTTGAAAAATCCAAGGAGCCTGGGGGAAGCAAGGCCTTCTGCTGCAGAAGAGGGAGAGATGAGGGTTTTGGCAGAGAAGTGGTGGTGCAGGGAGGCTCCCAGGGGTGATGGTGCCTGAGCCTGAACAAGGGGTGAGCCCGCACCAGGGCAGGGCATTGGAAGCAGGCATTGGGGCAGTCTGGTGCAGACGGTGGTCGGAGCAGGGTAGGTGGTCCACAGGAAGGTGGCTGTGCCATGGCAGGCAAGGACACTGCATGCCTTAAAAAAGGGGGTCCTTTTCCCTGCAGGCAACCAGCATTTGCAGAAGAGTGTGGCTTACAAAGATGACCCTCTCTGTGTTTGCCCCAAGGGAGCATCCCTGCTGGCATTCGGAAAGCAATGGGTTAATAGCTTGAGCAACCACTTCCCCACCCTCACAAACTTCTCCAGGACACGTTGAGCCATAATTCTCCCTAATAAAATAATATGAAGCTCAATTATGCTCCTGTTCCCATGTTCCTGGACTTCATTAAGCACAGAGGGATTAAAAACTTGTATAAATTAATCAATGTACCATAATCCTAAAAATTAGAAGATGAGTCCTTGAGGAAGTAATGTAATACGGGCTTTTTAATTAGCAGGGCCCCTGAGATTCATCGCTCTCCCTTGCAAGTCTCCTGTTTGTGAATGGTTTGAGCTTTTGAAGGGGAAGGCCCGGCAGACTCCAGGCCTGCTGTACAGAAACCATGAAAGCTGTGCTGATCCCCCAGGCCGGTGCCCCTCCTCAGAGCCAGAGTGAGATGACACATCTGTCTTTCCTTTTCTCCCACAACAGAGATAACTTTGAAGGGGAAACTCAGAAAGAAGGATCCAGAGGGAGAATAAGCTCCAATAAGCTCCTTTTAACTTTCTTACTGGATGTGTGGTATTAAGAGAATAGATTCTGGAGTCAGATGGATCTGGGTTTGAATCCTGACTCTGCCGCTTAGCGGCCCTTTGAAGCCCACTAAGAGGTCATTGTGAGGCAAGAAAGTAAAAGCAGAACTAAAAGAATCTATCCTAGCTGCTCTGTGTAGGCCTCAGCCAAGCCGCAGGCGTTTCTGTGGTCTGCGTGTTTCTTCCCTGACATACCCAGGCCTAGATTGTAACCTAGTAACTTCCTTAGGTTTCTGTTGCCTTTGAGGGCAGGTGGTCCGACTGGTCTCAAGGACAAGGGCGAATCTGACCTTCCGCCTTGAGGATGATGTCATGTCTCTCTGTCTTATGACCCTCACGTGCACTCCCACCCTGAAAGGTGGATAAAAGAGAGGCAAGAGATTGAGTCAGGGGGCTCGGTTTTGGGAAACACGTTGGTGTTCTGAGTACCCCTGGCTGAATAAACCTGCTTCCTCTAATCAACTGGTGCTTGGAGTCTTCTGTCTGCATTGGTTTCCTGCTACAATTGAAACTCTTTTTTTTTGAAACAGAGTCTCACTCTGTTCCCTGGGCTAAAGTGCTATGATATCAGCCCTAGCTCACAGCAACCTCAAACTCCTGGGCTCAAGTGATCCTTCTGCCTGAGTCTACTGAGCAGCTGGGACTACACGTATGCACCATCACCCCTGGCTAATTTTTCTTTCTTTCTTTTTTTTTTTTTTGTAGAGATGGGGACTCCTTCTCACCCAGACTAGCCTAAAACTCCTGGCCTCAAGGGATCCTCTTGCCTTGGCCTCCCAGGTTGCTGCTAGATTATAGGTGTGAACCCCTGCCACCTTTAGCCTCTTAAATTCTCTATTTCCTCAAAGGTTCTGGGTCTTTGTGATGATCTCCTCCTGACATCAAATGAGGACTCCCTGTAGACCCAAAGGGCTCCCTGAGCTGTTTCCTCCTTCCCCCCTTCCCATATAAGGCAAAGGGTTTCTTCTCTGCACAGGTTATTGGGTGTGGGACTCCCCACACTCTGCCTCCCCGGGCTTGGTGGCCTTGATTTTTCTTGACCTTGTGTCTTCTTACCTTTCTCCCTCACTCCCAGCACATACATCCTAATAAAACCATACACAGCCCTTCCTTGACCCCATGTCCCCCTCCAGCTATGACCTAACCTGTTCCCACTCCACTCGCCTTCTCTGATCTCCAGTGAATCTTTTATCTTAGTTGACTTTCTGGCACCAGTGGACTCGGATGAGCCTTCCTTCCTCCTCAGAGCCCCTACTGGTTTCCTCCTGGCTGTCTGGACACTTCTGCTCAGACTCATTGCCTTCTATCCTGTGAGCATCAGTGTTTCTCAGACTCCTCCTCTGTCTCCCCCAGGGGGCGCTCATCCTCCCCATGAGGGCTCCACCACTGCCGCCACTGTGCGTGGCTCCCACAGTCCTCTCTGGCTCAGTCCTCTGCTCTGCTCCAGACTCCAAAATCCAAAGGCTCATTGGTCAGTCTGCTTTGATATCTTACCAGCCTTCAAACTCTGACAAAGCCTGACCCCGTCCCCTCCCAAGGGTTTCTCTTCTTTGGTCTCAGTTGGATAATGGCACCAACATCTACCTAGTGATCTAGAATCTTCCTTCACCATGGGGGGAAGTGCTGGGTCTCTGTGTCCCACCATATCCCTAGGCCTAGCACAGAACCCAGGATGCAGCAGACCCTTGGGAAACACTGGATTGATGGATGGCTCCTCCTCTCCCTTGGTGGATGAGATCACAATTGCTTTGAGTTCATGTTGCCTGCTGGTTTCACCCAGGACTGAGGCTGTCATTGACCCTGATCCTGACCCCTCAGGACTCCTGTTTGGGAAAGATTCTGCATTTCCCCAGAGGGATCCCTCCATTCCACTCCTTGTATTATAGATTCTGATTTAACAAAGGGCCTCAAAAAGACCAGTGGAGGCCACCCCACCACTCCATGGAGGAAAGGAGACTCTGGTCTGTATAGGGGAAGTACGGAGTGAAGTTGTGCTGCCACACGTTGGGGCCCAGACAGGGACAGATTTCTTTGGTGACCAAGGGTACTGCCACTATTGTCTTTCATCTGCTTCTGCCCCACTGCCCTGTCTGCTCAGTGCTTTCCAAGAAGCACAGTCACTGCCACCTGCGGGAGGCGTCTGCACTCGCTCTCCCTTGCTGCCATCTATTTTTGTCCTGGCGCGTTCACCCTGTATGTTTTGGAAAACATTGACACATACGCACAGAACGGCAGTGCTGCCAAAATTCACACCTCCTCTCCCTCAGAGGATTTTCCCTTGAAGGCTAATGCTCTTGGGGAACCAGCAGCTGCCTCTGGACTGGACTGAGGACGCAGTGGGGAGCTGGCATAAAGTGCTCTTTGCTGAGAAGTTTCTTTGACATTGGGTGTCCAGACAGTGGATTGAGGGTGTGCTGTCTGGCTCTTGCATCCCATTGCTGGTGAGACCCCTTCTTCAATTCTTCCTCTGTCTCTTGGGGAAGTCTGGCCCCTGCCTGCCTGTCCACAGACCCATCCTCACGCCAGCTGTGGCTTCCCCTCACCGGGCTCCATCATCACTGTGACCCAAGGCCTGTCCCTGCTCTTTTAACCAGGCATTGAGGATGGGATGAGCATGACAGTGCCTCAGGAGCCTGGAGAAGTCAAGTCTCAGGTCTTTCTAGGACCCCTCCTGCCTTTGTGTGTCCAACAGCTCTCATTGCCATGAGGTTATCCTTCCACTGAGACTTGGTTGATCTTCTGTGAGCTTTCTACATGGCCCTAGCTCTGCCTTGTGGGCCCTCAAGGACAATGGACAGGGGGATCTTCCTACTCTTTCCAAAGTCAGGACCGGCCCCATGCATTGGGGAGGCAGATTTCTGGAATGCAGAGAGATGGAACTCAGGGAACAGCCTGGAAACATGAGCAAGAGCTACCAAAAAGTTGCTGCTAATGTCCTGACTCCCCATGGCCACCACTGCACACAGACATATGGGGTTAGAGGCATCTCCCAGTTGCACCACAGGAGAACCTGGCTGAACCCTGGTGTTCTGCACCCAAATAACCATGTGACCATAAATCAGCCTGCAGAGCCCAGTCCTGGGTGTGCAACTATCTGCAGAGATGACCTGATGGCTCAGGCTCCATAAGATTTCTTTACAATAAAAAATAAAAATGGCAATGCAATTACAAAACTCTAATGCTCGGGGGATGGAAGAGCCAGAAATGGCTCATTGTTTTATTTTGAAAATCTAAAACAACTGTTTTTAACTTAGTGGAATCCAGTTTTGGATTCCACAAAATTCCCCTGCAAACACAGTCAATGGGCAAAGTCCTGAAAAGTGAGGTGACTCTTCCAAATTGGAGATGGGGGTTGTCCGTGTTGCCAGCCTGCTCTCCCCTCTGTTCAGCTTATCTGGGGGCACTTTAGGGAATCTTTGGAGCTTGGTTTGAAAACCACTGACCTGAGAGAATAAGGCCAACCCACTTTTTCCCAGGGGTCCACCCTGAAGTTCTGAGCCCTGAACCAAGTGACTTTTTAGTATCACAATAGTTGATGAAGACGTGACATTTAGCTCTGTGTCTGATGAAAGAGAAGAGGAGGCCTAGACCCAAATTCCTGAGTGGTCTGCTATGATGTCCTCTGTCACATAAAATTTATCCAGGAACCCCTTCACCCATGGCAACATTCCAGGGCAACCCAGGATGCTTGCAGGGATGGAATCCATTTTTCACTGTGGCTGACCCATCATTTTCTGATGCTGAGCTTCAGAGTTTTCCCCCCAGTTTATTGACTATGGTGAGAATTTGGGATTTTATGAACCCCTTGAAAGTGTCCAGGCTTTACCCAAAAATCTTAGTGAAGGGTTTTTTTTTTTTTAAATTTTCTCCATGTCTAGAATCAATGAATCAGACATATACTCAAATTATGTAGACTTCCTGTGCCAACTAGGGAATGTGTTCTAGGACACCACAGAATGTGAATTATTACCAAGCCTTGCTGCTTAGTATGTTAGGAAGTGCTTGACAGAGAGGTGAGGCCTTGCCTTATGGGAGAGGAAAGATAAAGAAGAAGAGTTAATTAGAGGTGCTTTACCTCCACATTCCTAATACTTATGTACTCAGAGAGTCCTGAACAGCAAACCCAGACCCAGTAAAAGGCACCTACTACTGATACGTAGAGATGTCAAGGAGTGGGTACCTTTTCTGAGTTCATGAGTGGGTGCTGTGTGACCCAGGTGCCAAGAACCCCCAGAGGAAGATCAGGTCACCAGGTGGAGGCCCCAGGTATGCACTCCCACGGATGCCCTTGAACCTCGTTAGGGGATGTGGGTTGCCATGGTAATGCTAACTTTGGGGTAAAGCTACAATGCAGAGAGAGGATTTTGACATCATGTAACCATTATCCCAGTTCCTCCTTAGAGCTGGGCTGCTTATCCCTGTTTGAGGTGGGATGAGGAACGGCTTCCTACCTGCCAAAAGCCACACCTGTCTTTATGTGGTTTAGTAAGTAAGGCTTATAAGTAAGCCACACCTTACTTATGTGGTTTCAGGACCTACCCGTGGCAGCGTGGAGTTCCTGTCATGGTAATGTTGGGCTTGGGTCTCAAACTCTTAGAGGTGCGTGGCTTACTGTCCCTTCCAGCAGCCTCACTATTTCTAAGGGACAAGTGGGGCCTCTTCCAAGGCTTGAACTTCTCTCCTTAGATGCCAGTGCCCTCCTTAAAAGGAGGCAGGTGACCTTGGACATCTCCAGATGCTGAAGGGTCAGGGCAGCAGTGATGAGGATACTCCTGCCCGCTGGAGTATTACGGACCAGGAGAGAAGGAGGTAGATGCCATCTTTCTCATCCACACGCTCATATGCTCTTTCATTGAAATTACGAGTATTCTTCATGTGAATATATCTGTACATTTTTCTTCCCTCCTACTCTCTCTCCTCCCTTCTCTCTGTCTCTCCCCTCCCTCCCTTCCTCCCTTTCCTCTTTCCTTCTCTCCCTCCCCACCTGCCTCCTTCCCTTCCTTCCTTCCTACTTCTCTTTATCCTCTAACACAAAAATTGAGAACCTCATTAAGGGCAAGATTCCTTAACAAGTACCCAGGACGCAGTGACGAGTAAGCTCTGGGCCTGTCCAGAAGGAGACTACAGTGTAGAGTGGAGGAATCTGATCCCGCGGCGAGAACACACTGAATTCTGCAGAGGAGGCTGTGAGTGCAGACATCTGGAGGGGTGGGTAGGATGGCCTCTGTGGGAGCCAACCCTGGAGCTGCGTCTTGAAGGAAGATTTCCAGGTGAGCAGAGAGTCTAGTCTGTGCAAAGGCAAAGGACAGACTGGATGACTCCTGAGTGCTTTTCTGCGTTAGTCACCAAGGCTGGCTGTGATGACGACATTGGTGCCCCCCCCCTTCATCCTTCTGCTCTGAGTGGTCCCCCATTGTGCTGCAGGTGTGCTGTCTGCCTCCTTCTCACCAGAACAGAGCTTGTTCCAGGGTCTAGAGCTGAAGGGAGCCCTGGGGGCTGCAGCGCGTGGTGCAGGGAGAAAACCTAAAACAAAGATCAGGTGGCCGGGCCACGGCACTCCTCATCTCAAGCAGACACAGTCTTAAAACGAACCTGGGGGAGGCAGAAAGCTTCCAGATTTTTCTCTAAGTTCTTTTTTCATTTCCAGGAGCTGCTGTTATCTCAGGGTGGATGGGATCTTCTTGTTTCTTAGCTAATCTTAAAGGCTTCCTAAGAAAGTGGGCTGTAGAGACAGATGCCCAGGAGCTGAGGTTAAGGCGAGGTTAAGGTCAGGGCTGAGGCTCACAGGCAGAGCAAGGCCCTGGGACTTTATGTGTGGGCTGACCCCAGAATTCAGGATTCTTGAGGGTTGTTCCAGGCACCAAGGGGTCTATTTAGAACGTCAAAGGATGCGATAAGAACTGGCAGAGTTAAGGGCAAGGTTGCTTCCCTTGATAAAGTTTCCGGCATCTTCCCTCCTCTTCCTGACCTCTGAAGTGGGCGAGAAGTGGACAGAAGTGGGGCCAGACTGGGGTGACAATCAGATGGGCATAGTGGGAAGGGACTTTGGAGGTTGTAATGTTGGTGCTTCTTATGTTTTCTGAAAATGTCTTTCCTGGGGGTGGGTTTGAACTGAGGATTTGGTTACCTGGTTCCAGGCCACTTAGTGTAATCCCCTCACAGCCACTTTCTGAATCCGTGTCCTCCCAGGACCCCCAGGGAGGTGAGCGGAGCCACGGTCATGCTCCACTATTCACATCACAGGATGCCCCATCTAGGATAATGCAAAGTTCCTTCTGGGAAGAAAGGTTCTATCCCTTGAGCTCTCACATGCTCTGCTGTATGAACGGGCCCTGCTGGGGTGCCCTGTGCCTTCCTGCCATCCTAGTCCTTCTGCCAGGGCTGCCCTTCCCCCATGCTGTCTGCTGTGCGTGCCCAATGCCCATGTGCTCCAGCTCAGGTGTTGTCTCTGTGAGAAACTCCCCCCTCCCACCCCCTTGGCTGCCCTTCATCTGTCATCAAGGATCTAATCAGTTTCCACTGCTGGGCCGTGGGCTCCAGAAAGGTGGCACTCACATCACCTCATACAGCCTGTGCAGATATGATGACCAAGTGGACAGGGGGCAGAGATCACCAGGTGGGCTGCAGGCCAGACTGTGGCCTGTTCTCACTGTGCATGTTTTAGGATGGACTCTGTTATATCCAGAGACTGAGCTGGACCTGCACGTTGTAATTTCAGAAACACATTTCTCATCAAAAGTTGACTCTAGTACTCAGGCCAAGGCCAAGCAGAGGGACCCACACAAGGATTGCTCAGACTGTGGAGCCAGATAGGTCTGGCTTCAGAGCTCTGCTGTCACAAGCTGTGGGCTTTGGGGAAAGTCACTTTGCCTTCCTGAGCCTGTTTCATGATCAATATAATGAGGATAGTAATGTCTGTGTTACTGGGAAGCTGTGAGCCTGAATCAGATACCAGATTCAAAGTGCTTAGCACAGCACCTGGGATGCAGAGGAAGCCTACCGAATGGTAGCTGTTAATATCAATAATAAATGCAAGCTGAAGAAATGCAGGGATGAAACCTGTAGCCAAATGTGGGCGATTAGTGCTTCCTCTCTCTCATCCCAGCCCAAATAAAATATATAAAGGGTTTGAAGAAGGCCATTGGCTGTTGCTAACTTTCTTTTGGAACAAGAAATCTCACAGCCATGACCAGGGCTCCTTTGTGACCCAGGCAGGGGATGGATTAATTATACCCCACGTTGCTTCTGGACTCCCCTCATGACACCCACAAATTCCTTCTCTGCTCACTGTATGTGCCCTGTGCACCTGTGTCAGTGACGAGCCCAGAGGCATTTTCCCTGCAGTTGCCTGGACAATTTTGTCTCGACACCTGCAAACAGCCTTCTTTTCTCCCCTTCTCCAAATCAAAGTGAGCCTTTGATTTCCTTGCAGGGAGGACAAGGAGAGAGCAGAGCAATTAGACACTTGGCTGGCCCCTCTCTGAAGCTGGAGCTGTTTTTAGCTCTGCCTTTCAGGCAGGCAGACCTGGCTTTGGAGTCTGGGCCCAACCTGGTAGATTAAAGAGCAACAGAGGACTGTTGGGGCACACAGGATTCTCCCGTAAATGGAAGGGTTTTCTGCCACAACACGTGTTGTCTTTGTCCAGATGCTCTCTGGACGAATGACCTGGTGTAATCAAAAGCAACAATCAACCCCCATGCATATATTTGTAGTAGAAAATAAAAACATTTTCTAATCTGAAACTGCATGCCCCTGTGAGAATTAAGAGAATGCATACAAGGCAGTATTATGGAGCCCTGGAGGAATCCTGCAGCTCCCAGAAGGAGGTTGAAGGTTTCCTGCATGGCACATGTAAGTTGGGGCCATTCCTGGGTGTCTGGAATGGGCAAGGAGTCGGGTGGCTGGGGGACAGAGGAGAAGTTTTGCTTTTGAAGCAAGAAGGTCCATTTCTGGAGGCACACGGATTCCAGGCTGATACAATCTGTTGGCAAAAATAACTCTGGATTTGGATCTAACGAAGACTATAAAAGAGAAGCTTGGAGACTTGTTTTCCAGCCTTGTGGGAGTCGGGGTGTTTTAAATGAAGGGCAGATGTAGCCCGAGGCCAGAATCCTCCTCCCCCAGTCCTGCTGTAACCTTATTAAAGAATAAAAATAAAAGCAGGACTTTTATGGTAAGAAAGAAAAGGCATGATGAGGCCGCTTCCCCCAGCCGAGAGAGGGGTTCTGGGGACACACGCGAGGATGTGGGATCATGGCTCTTTGCAAAGAATGCCAGGGAGGGGATAGGCAGGTGGAAGCCCTGGGCAGGGCAGAAGGCCCTGATCTGTCAGGGCTGAGGTTGGAGGGGGCAGGAAGGGGGCTCTGAGCTAGTGCTGCTGCACCCCCATCGAGCCCTCGCCAGGCTAGTCCTCCCACAGCTCTGGCATGGCCACATGTGATTGTGTGTGGAAAGGGACTTCTGCAGGGGCTCTGGTTTCTAAGGTGGCCCAGCACCTGGCACCGGGAGGGGCTCAGCCTGTTACGCTGGTGATGCAAAGGAAAAGCATGTGCTCTCCGCAGCGGGAGCCCTCAGCTGGTGCTCCCGTGAGTGGGTGCATCCCACACTTCTGGTTTGGGGCGGTGGAGACTCTTTGGATTGAGTTAGAGCTTCCTCTGCAGCTGGGGCCATCTGGCCCTGACCTCTCCTGTCTACATCTTGGGTCCTTGTTTGGGTAATGGGCCCCTCAGCCCCTCTTGAAGAGTTAAGAGGGGAGCTAACATGGGTGTAGGGCCTGGACCTTAGCCTGAATGTGGACGTCAAAATGCCCCCTAGGAGGCTCAGATGCAGGCAAGGGGGACATAGAAAGCCCTGGGACGGGGATAGGAGTGGGGGAGTCCCGCATTCCCATTTCTGGAAGGACCTAGTTCCTTGGACAGTGAATGGGGGAAAGAGATTGACTGTCGCGACCCAGCGGGCCCCTATAGCCCTGGTCTCGATCACTGCAGGAAGGAACCAGGCATGATGCAGATTGGAAGTGCAAAGCTTGAGGGAGGCGGGCCAGCCCTTACTTGCAGGGTAGCCCCGAGCAACCTCCCCACCAGCCTTTTATTGAGACCGTACAACACAGGTGAGGGGAGTAATGAACAAATGACTACCTGCTGAAGGCTCAGGCTCTTCTTTTTTTTGAGACGGAGCCTCAAGCTATCCCCCTGGGTAGAGTGCCATGGCATCACAGCTCATAGCAACCTCCAACTCCTGGGCTCAAGCGAGTCTCCTGCCTCCGCCTCCCAAGTAGCTGGGACCATAGGCGCCTGC
>CAUYQV010136884.1:0-69662 GCA_963574575.1 Galagoides demidoff | reverse complement strand
TTGGGCTTGGGTCTGTTCCCTGGTCCTCAAATTTGGCTTCTAATAAACTTCTTTAAATTTTTTCAGCGTTTGGCTTCTTTTTTTTTTTTTTTTTTTTTTGTGCAGTTTTTTGGCTGGGGCCGGCCCACCCCTGGTATATGGGGCCAGCACCTACTCCTTGAGCCACAGGTGCTACCCAAGTTTGGCTTCTTTTTCATTGACCACACTGATAGGTTTAGAAATGCTCAGTTGCTCAGTTGGTGCTGTTCATGGACAAGAAAAGAATTTCTCTAGGCCAGCATTAGGGTATAAGAGTGTAGGTTTATTTTTTATTAGAGAAAGGGAAGTGAATAGAGGGAAGAGATGAGAGAGAAGAGAGCAGGGAGTGAGAGAAAGGAAGATGGGGATGGGGGAGAAAAGGAGAAGAGAATGGCATTGCAAGGAAAGCAAAGGAAGAATGCCATCCCTGAGGTCCAGTGGGTAGCAGAATTTAAAGGGAAGGGGGAGGCCAGGTGCAGTGGCTCATGCCTATAATCCTAGCACTCTGGGAGGCCGAGCTTGGTGGATTATCTGAGCTCATGGGTTCAAGACCAACCCAAACAACTGCTAGACCCCAGACTCTAAAAAATAGCCAAGTGTTGTGGCAGGCACCTATAGTCCCAGCTACTAGGGAGGCTGAGGCAAGAGAATTGCTTGAGCTCAAGAGTTTGAGGTTACTGCGAGCTATGACAACACAGCACTCTACTGAAGGTGATAAAGTGAGACTCTGTCTCAAAAAATAATAATAAATAAAGGGAAGGGGAAGGTAATTGCAGCCGAATTCACAAAGTACTGGGAATAGGAAAGCTGTGTCCATTGTTCCTCAAGCAAGGTTGCAGATAGACATTGTCCAGGTGTTTCCAATTCTGAGGCCTGACTATTCATCTACAGGGACACTCAGGAATCACTTGAAGCTTAAAGGAACAAATTCTAAAATATAAAGGAGCTGGGGAAATATAAGGAGATTTTACATTTCCTTTGGTTAATTGGGTTCCTCAATGGACAGAGATCCACAAGGGTGGGGGGGAGTAGGGGCTGGGAAGAGAAAGAAAACAGGTAGAGAGATTTTATGCCTTATTAAAAACTATGAGTTAATAATTTTCCTATTATTTCACCACAAAGACCAACCATCTTTACAAATACTATGGTCATAACCACCGTCTTGTCCTAGCTTACTTGTAGGGCTGAGATTCCATGCCAGGAGAGACAAGCTATGACTCTTGCCCAGTGCCCGGTGTCAGAGACTTTGCCCATGTGCAGAGATAAGTCCATAAAAAAAGGAAATTTCTGGGCAGCGCTTGTGGCTCAAAGGAGTAGGGCACCGGCCCCATATATCGGAGGTGGTGGGTTCAAACCCAGCCCTGGCCAAAAACTGAAGAAAAAAAGAAATAACCCAGAAATTTCTGAGGCTTTTCCTAAAGGAGCTGCCTTTATTGAAAAAGAGAGTGAGAAAATTCAAGCCTAAAAGCACTCTTGAAAACAATGGAGATTTTGATAGTAAACAAATGTGAGAAGATGGTAACTACGTCAAAAACAGCAAACTTAAACCATACTAAAACTAGTTAACTAGAGGTAACCAAAAAAAGATACTACTAAAAAAAGCCCTCTTGGAGTAGAGAGCACATGTGGTGAAAATAAGATGGAGTAAGTCAGGCTATGCCAACATGACACAGCTGGTCCTTCAAGAGCTAAATGACCTTTACCTCCAGTCTCCCATTCTTATTATTTTGTAAACTTAGCTCCCACCTTAAAGATGCATATCTTGAGCAGTTCAGGTGGATTGATTTAGGAGATTAACTTTTGATTTGAAAAGGTTGCAATAGATCACTCAGTTATGCTGATTATTATTTAAAATAAGAGTTAATGTGGCTTTGCTTTGAACTTTCATGTGTAAAACTGTGATTTTGGAAATGGAAGGTGAGAACAGTCTTGGAGAGGGTACTCTCACTGTACTCCAGAATAGTGGCTTTCTGACAAAGTTTGGTGGACCTATCCCTGTCTCTGCATTTTGGCTAACAGTGATAGGTGGACAGACCCTCTTTGGTAACAGAGTCAGAACAAACCTCAGAGACTGGTCCCCAAACTAGTGCTGCCCAAATTTTACTCAATGGAAGTTTAGAGCAATTTATGCACTAGTATATTGTTAAAAGCAAGAGAGAAACCAGCCTCAATTAGTGGAGCATAACAGCTGGATGTGATATATATCAAGGTATAAAGTCAAACAGAGAGGTCAGTGAAAGAGTCAAAGAGAGCCCTGATAAAATCAGTCATACCAGGATAACTATGTGTTTGCCCAAGTTTTGGTGTCCTCTGAGGAATGACTTCCAAAGCTAAATGCTATGGGAAAAACAGCCTTCACTAACACAGCATAGCAAACTCACTAAACAAAGCAAGCAAAAATAAAAGCATACTGAGGCAGCGCCTGAGGCTCAAAGGAGTAGAGTGCTGGCCCCATAAACCGGAGGTGGCACGTTCAAGCCCAACCCCAGCCAAAAACTGCAAAATAAATAAATAAATAACAGCATACTTAAGAAAGTAGATAGAGGAACCTATATCTAGAGTTGCTATAGTACTTAAAATGTCTAGTTTTCAATAAAAATGACAAGATATTAAACACAGGAAAGTATTCAGGAATACATACAAGAATAAGATTATCTCCGGCCACAGAAACTGCCTGTGAGACAGCCAAAATGACAGATTTAACAAAGACTTCAAAGAGCCAATATAAATATGTTTAGATTAAAAAAAAAAAAACTATGCCTAAGTAAGTAAAGAAAGCTATGATGACAATATGAAATCATGACCAGGTATGGTGGCTCACACCTGTAATCCTAATCACTTTGGGAGGCTGAGGCAGGTGGATCACCTGAGCTCAGGAGTTCAAGACCAGCCTGAGCAAACTGAGAACCTGTCTTTACTAAAAATAGAAAAACTAACTGAATGTTGTGGTGGGCACCTGTAGTCCCAGCTACTCAGGAGGTTGCAGCAAGAAGATCACTTGAACCCAGGAGTCTGAGGTTACTATGAGCTATGATAATGCCACAGGACTCTACCAGGGTGACAGAGTGAGACTGTCTCAAAAAAAAGAGTAAAAGAAAAGAAAATATGAAATCAAATAGAGATAGGAGGTCAATAAAGAGATAGAAAATATTTTTTAAAAGAAGGGAATAGAAATTCTAGAGTTGAAAATTACTGAACCAAAATGAAAAATGTCTTAGAATAGCCCAACAATGAACTTGAACTGGCAGAAGAAAAAAAAAATTAGGGAACTTGAAGAGAGATTAGTAGATATAATGTGATCTGAAGGAGAGGAAAAGAATGAAGAAAAATAGGGCCTTGGCGAAATGTGGGATACTATTAAGCACACTAAATTATGTATAATGTTTTTGAGGGGCTAATGCAGTCCCACAAACCCTCCTCCCCTCCTCCTAAGACAAAAAACACAAAGGACCTTGTTAGCCCCACCCACTGAAGAAATTTGTGCCAAAGAACCCTAACTCATCAAAGCCCTCCCCCCCGAGCTATGGAATCTGCCCTTTCCCTACAGCCCCATATGAAAGGGGTCCCTAACTGTAATCCTCCCCCTCTCCCCATGCCTTCACCATTTTTGCTCTGCCCAGGCTGGTCACCATCCCTTTTCAATAATTGTGATCTAAACCTCTCTGCTTTGGAGCTTGTCTCTGGGTGCCACTGCAACACCTCTCATAATGGGATTATCAGAAGGAGGGGAGAGAAAGGAACAGGAAATATTTCGGGAAATAATGGCTGAAACTTTGCTCAATTGATGAAAAACATTAATCTACATATTCAAGAAAACTAATGAACTCTATATAGGATCATTTTAAAGAGATCCACATGTTGACACATCATAATAAAAATGCTAAATGCCAAAGACAAAAGGAAAATCTTTAAAGCAACAAGAGAGAAGAGAGACTTATCCCACTTAGAGGAATCTCAGTGAAACAAGCTGCTGATTTCTCATCAGAAGCAATAGAGGCCAGCAGGCAGCAGGTTGATATATTGAAAGTGTAAAAAGAAAAAAAAAGTATTAATGAAGAGTCCCATATTCAACAAAACTAGCTTTCAAAAATGAAGGCAAAATGAAAACATTCAAAGATGAACTAATAATGAAAGAAGTTGTTGCGAGCAGACCCACTTTATAAAAAATACTGAGATTCTTTAGTATGAAAGTAAGTGATCACATGAAGTAGAGTTGTCCCTCTGTATTCATGGAGAATTGGTTCCAGGACCCCACAGGATACCATAATCCATGGATGCGCAAGGCCTTTTTATAAAATGAGGTAGTGTTTATATATAACTCACACAGATCCTCCTGTATGCTTTAAATAATTACTAGATTAGTCCTACAGTAATACCTAATACAATGCTTACACATCACTTCATTTGTATGGATTTGGTGTAGTACTTGGTGCATGGCAAATTCAAGTTTTGCCTTTTGGAGCTTCATGGACTTTTTATTCTTTCGAAATATTTTCAATTCACAGTTGGTTGAATCCATGGATGCAACACCAATGGATATGGAGGGCCAATATGTGGATCCACATGAAAAAACAAAGGTAATTATGTAATTATAAAAGGCAATATAAATAAATATTTATGGCTCAGTGCCTATAGCTCAGTGGTTAGGGCACCAGTCACATACACTGAGGCAGGGGGGTTCAAACCCGGCCTGGGCCTGCTAAAATAATGACAACTACAGCAAAAAAATAGCCAGGCGTTGTGACAGGCACCTGTAGTCCCAGTTACTTGGGAAGCTGAGGCAAGAGAATCGCTTGAGCCTAGGAGTCTGAGGTTGCTGTGAGCAAGGACGCCACTCTACCTGGGGCAAAAAAAGTGAGACTCTGTCTCAAAAATCAATCAATAAATATTTATTTTCCTTTGTTCTCTTTATTGATTTAAAGGAATAGTATAAAACTACTGCTGCTGTCTTATAACATGTATAAATGTAATATATTTGGGAATAATAACACAAATGATGTGGATGGGAGCAAAGTTGTGTTAGAGTAAGGAAATGGTACCAGATGGTAATTCAAATCCATAAGGACAAATGAAGAGGACTAGAAATGGTAAATAAGAATGTTAATAATACAAACTATATAAATGTATATTTGCTTTCCTTTCTTTTCTCTGCTCCTTTAAAAGACATTAAATTGTATACAGTAATAATTATGACAATGTATTATTGGGTTTGTAACACATGTAGTATATAGATGTAATATGTATGATAATACAAAAATGGAGAAGAGGGAACAGAGCTTTACAGGACATATCGCCGAATTCAGTAAAGATAAATCTGAAGTAGATTCTAATAAGTTAAGATGTATTTGGTAAGCCCTAGAGCCAACACTAAGAAAATAGTTCAAAATATAATTAAAAAGTCATAAAAGGAATTAAAATATTTTACAGAAAATATTACTTAATGCAAAAGAAAGCCTTAGAGGAGCAATAAAAAAAACAAAAAGACATGAGGCATATAGAAAACAAAAAGTAAAATGGCAGCTGTAAATCCAGCTTTCCACACAGACACACACATGCACACATACACTCACGGTTTTGCTTCTTTTATTTTGGACTCTAGGGAAATAGGAGTAGGATGAAAGGGGGGGAAATGTCCTATATTGAAAAATCAAATTTCTCTATGACAATTTTCATTGCTGAGGAATATGTTTTAGCCTGTATACTACTGTGGGTAGGCAGCATGCTAGCATGATGTAGTGGAAAAACTGTAGGCTTGTAAGTAAGTCAGATAAGACCATGTGCAAATTACTTAATCATTGTAACCCCTACTTTCTTCAACTACCAAAAAGAGATGAATAATGTTATTGTGAATATGAAATCCCTTCTTCCCCAATATGGTTGATTATTGGAATCTACCTAGTATTTCATGAAACTTAAGTTTGCCTCCCAGACCAGATAGCTAACTCCCTTGTGCTTCTTACAAAACACAGCCACTGTTGCCAGTTTCTTGTGTATTCATCCAGTCCCTGAGGAGCTTATTTAAAAGTGCACAAATTGTATTTCAAATTAATTTTCATTTCTTTCTTTCTTTCTTTTTTTCTTGAGACAGAGTCTTACTTTGTTGCCCTTGGTAAAATGCTGTGCTGTCATAGCTCACAGCAACCTCAAAGTCTGGGGCTCAAGTGATTCTCTTGTCTCAGCCTCCTAAGTAGCAGTGACTATAGGCACCTGCCACAACACCTGGCTAGTTTTTTCTTTTAGAAGATGAGGTCTCCTATGGCTCAGGATGGTCTCGAATTCTGTGAGCTCAGGCAATCCACCTGCCTAGGCCTCCCAGAGTGCTAGGATTACAGAGCCACCCCACCTGGCCGTATCCTCGTTTCTTTTTAAAGCTGTGTAGCATTCTATCATATGGACGTTCCATAGTTTATTTAATCAGTGTCCTAATGATAGATGATTAGGTTGTTTTTGATCAAAGCAATTATTTGTTAAATGGAATATAATAGATGTGCTAGCGAGGTGGCACATCCCTATAATCCTAGCACTTTGGGAGGCCTAGCTGGGTGGATTGCTTGAGTTCAGGAGTTAGAGACCAGTCTGAGCAAGAGTGAGAACCTGTCTCTAAGAAATAGCGTTGTGAGTGGGGGGCTTGGTCTATCATTCGGTCACCCTATGAGCCATGACGTCATAGTTCATAGCATCCTCAAACTCCTGGGCTCAAGTGATCTTCTTGCCTCAGCTTCCCAAGTAGCTGGGGCCATAGGCATGTGCCCCCATGCCCAGCTAATTCTTCTGTTTTTAGTAGAGATGGGGTCTCACTCTTGCTCAGGCTGGTCTAAACTCCTGAGCTCAAATGATCCTCCTGTCTTGGTTTCCCAGAGTGTTAGTTAGGATTACAGGTATGAGCCCCTTTACCCAGCCCCCATAATTCCATTATATGTTGTCACAATGCTCTCCAATGTGTCTGTGCTAGTCTACACTACAGCTAACTGTGAATGAGAAGGTCTATTTCTTTGCATGCTTGCCAACACTGTATACTATCAAACATTTATACTTTGCCATTATGGTTCAGGTTGCAGTTGCTTCTAAATTTATATATATCTATTTGCCTTTGTTTAAATTTGTGGTTTCTGGTCATGTCCTTTGCCTATTTTTTGTTGGTTTGATTTTTTCCCCCATTGATTTGTTGGAGCCCTTTGTATATTTATATAATATATAAATTTGAGATGTTTGAGGAGTTGCAATTTTCCTCCCAGTATATAGTTTGTTTTTTGACTTTGCTTTTGGTCTTATTTCTTTCTTTGCAGAAATGCTTAACTTATATGTAGAATTTATCAATATTATTCTTTATGGTTTCTAGGTTTTGAGTTTTGCTTAGAAAGGTGTTCCTCACCTGAAAAGGTCCATTCCTTGAGATTCTAATTCAACAGATCTGGGGCACAGGTCCCAGGAGTGTTTAACAAGATGCTACACCAGTAATTGTGGTCATCAGCCAGGTCTAGGAACATGGCTGAAATAAAATCAAGTATATAACGCACCTGACATGTAGTAGACACATAATAACTTTTTTCTCTAGTCTCTTTTTCTTACTATCTTAAGAAGCAACTTTAGAATTCACATGGGGCAGAAAGAACAGCATTTTTGCTTTGGATTTTTTTTTTTTGGAAAGCTACTTATCACAATTATTAATTTTTAAAAGACTTTGGCCTCACTAAATGGTTATCAGATCTCATCATCATAAATCATAAGCATATATTGAGTGCTCAAGATTTGGTAAACCCTACATATAAGGTTATGTTGTTAATATTATTAAGAAGATGATGATACTGACCCTAGCTCAGTGGACCTTAGGAACTGGTATATTTCTTCAACAGAAGTAATTCATCTAACTAAAGGTATTTTTCAAAAAAGGTCATTTGTATGTAGGGGCACTAGCCACAATTTGATTACGGTCCTTGGTCTATCTAATAGATTGGGTCTAATTAACTTAAACAGATAGGACGTGGCCTTGTTCTTTGGTGCTTATCATATGACAAGATTTCATTATTAGCTTCTTGAGTAATTATATTCACTGCCCCTTTTCCTTTTTTGGGCTAGGCAGAATGTAAACATTTTCTTGAAAATGTTTTCCAAATGTTAATATGCATACAGGGTTACCTGGGGATCTTGTTAAATTGCAGATTATGATTCAGTAGGTCTGAGGATGGGGTCAGAATCCTCATTTCTAACAAGCTCACAGGTGATACCTTAGTGCTGCTCGTCCATGGATAACACTTTGAGGAACAAGGTGCCAGATCATAAAGTCTCATCCAATCTTTTCTGAAAGGTCACTGGTTCCTTCTCTTGGCATCTTATATATTTTTTCTTTCTTTCTTTTTATATATGTATTTTTCAATATTTTCTTTGTTTTATTTTATTTTATTTTAGACAGAGTCTCAAGCTGTCGCCCTGGGTAGAGTGCCATGGTGACATTATAGGTCACAGCAAGCTCCATCTCTTCAGCTCAAGTGGTCCTCTTGCCTCAGTTTTTTGTATTTTTAGTAGAGACAGGGTTCTTGCTCTGGCTCAGGCTGGTCTCAAACCCATGATACCAAGTAATCCATCTAACTTGGCCTCCCAGAGTGCTAGGATTACAACCATGACACCATACCCAGCCTTTTTTTCTTTTGGAGCGGGGGGAGACAAGAGTCTCATTATGTCACCTTTGGTAGAGTTCTGTGGCATCATAGCTCACAGCAACCTCAAATTCCTGGGCTTAGGTGATTCTCTTGCCTCAGCCTCCCAGTAGCTGGGACTACAGGCACCTGCCACAATGCCTGGCTATTTTTTTGTTGCATTTGGCCCTGGCTGGGTTCTAAACCGCCAGCCTCAGTGTAGTGGCTGGCACTGTAACCACTGTGCTATGGGTGCCTTTTTTAGACAGTCACACTCTGTTATCCCAGGTTAGAGTGCCATGGTGTTAGCCTAGCTCTCAGCAACCTCAGACTCCTAGGTTCAAGCGTCCTGCACAACATCCCCAGCTAATTTTTCTATTTTTAGTAGAGACAGGGTCTTGCTATTGCTCAGGCTGGTCTTGAACTCCTGAGGGCAAGGGATCCTCCTGCCTCAGCCTCTCAGAGTGCTAGGATTACAGGTGTAAGCTATATCTCCACCCTAGTTTTTTCAATTCTTTATTCTTAGTTTCCTCAACTCTTTCATTTAACCATAAATCAGTCTAGTAGGATTGGCCAAATAAGAAGTCCTTTTTGATGGGTACCAAGAGTCCCTTCCCCATTCAGAGAAAATCTACTGCTCTGCCATACTGCTTTAAATTTTCAATTCTGGAAAGCTCTCTCTCTCTCTCTTTTTTTTTTTTTCTAGATGGAGGCTCAGTCTGTTGCCCTGGGTAGAATGCTATGACTTCATAACTCACAGCAACTTCAAACTCTTGGGCTTGAGCAATCCTCTTCCCTCAGCCTCCAAATAGCTGGGACTACAGGCACCCATCACCATGCCTGGCTAGTTTTTCTATTTTTAGTAGAGACAGGGTCTCACTCTTGTTCAGGGTGGTTTAGAACTCCTGAGCTCAAGGGATCCTCCTGCCTCAGCCTCCCCAAATGCTAGGATAACAGGTATAAGCCACCACACCTGGCCTGGAAAGTCCTCTTAAAGTCTCAGGCGAAGGGCAATGTGACCCAGGAAAGTATAGTGGGCTAGACTACTTAGTCCTTAATAAGACTGAAACACCAACCAACCATTGTCAGCATAAAACTGCCCATACAAATTGATGAAGTGGTACAAGGTAAGAACTAGAATAAGGGCCACCAAAACTGTGTGAAGGAATAGGCCTAGCCAAAATAATGATAATAATTGAACACTGTGAAGGAACTAGGTCTAGCTAAAATGATCAGCCACTGTCCCCTAGTTTGCTTAATAGTCACTGTCCCCTTGTTTGCTGCTCTGTAATTGCTATTCTAGAGGACACAGGTGGTAGTTGTAAAGATTAACTTTTCTCTGTAAATAACATCACCTATTCTGAACCTAGGATTAGGTTTTGAGATATCTTTCAGGTCCTGAATTCCAGTGGATTGACTGACCCACCCAGATCAAGAAATTGACTGGTCTTGGACCCCCCCCCCACTAGAATTCCATTCCAGTGGATTGGGTGACCCACCCAGACAGAGGCCCACACCAAAGGACTGATAGCTCTGCCTCAAAACCAGCCAATTAGCAGACTCTGATCACCTAACCCTCTGCCCACCAAACTGTCTTTTAAAAAACCTGTGCCCCAATTCTTGGGGAGCTAGATTTCAGAGAATTCTCTCCAGTTTCCCTGCTTAGGATTATACAGAAGGAAAACCTCTTTCCACTGTAAGCCCTGCTGTCTTTAGATAATTGGCTTTCTCTTGGGCAGCAGGCAGATGAACCTGGCTGGGCAGCAACAAGCAGAGGGATTACAGAAAGAATGGTAGGTACATAGGTAAGTGTTAATGGGGTGGGAGGTATAGAACTTGGTACATAAAGGTATTGGGTGTTAGAGTGAGAGCAGGTCAAATTGGATATAAGATGATAAAAGAAGAAATCAGCAGGACAGAAAGACATTTTGTTTTAAATGTATTGTCTATTTTGTTTTGCTTATTTATTTTTATTATTTATTTCTTTGAGACAGAATCTCGAGCTGTTGCTCCGGGTGGAGTGCTGTGGCATCATAGCTCACAGTCACCTCAAACTCTCTTGGGCTCAAGAGAGCCTCTTGTCTCAGTTTTTCTGTTTTTAGTAGAGACAGGGTTCTGTGTTTTTGCTTAGGCTGATGTCCAACTCGTAAGCTCAAGCAATTCACCTGCCTTAACCTCCCTGAGTGGTAGGATTACAGGTGTATGCCACGCTGGGCCATATTTTGCTTATTTAAATGTTTTGTATACTTGATCCTCTAGGGATATTATTGGCTAAGATCCTGAATGAGTTCCACACACCCTCTCTGCTGGCTCTTTGTCTCAAAAAAAAAAAAAAGCCTCTGTGTCGGGAGAGCTGTGGCATCATCTTAATGCCTAGCAACCTCGAATTCTTGGCCTCAAGCAATCCTCTAGCCTCAGCCTCCCCAGTGCCGGGAGTATAGGCACTGGCCACAACCACCACCTAGTTTTTCTCTTTTTAGTAGAGAAGGGTCTTGCTCTTGTGCAGGCTGGTCTTAAGCAATCTGCGTGTCTCAGCCTCTCAGAGTGCTAAGATTACAGACATGATGAGCCAAGGAGCCTGGCTCCTGGTGACTCTTTAACAACCTAATGAGACTAAGAGATCTTGTGGTTTGGCCAAATGGCTTCACTCATGACCAGCCTGCTGCTCGGCTAAGGCCCAGGACCTGGTGCTTTGCTAAAGGCCACACCAGTCGTGCCTGGAACTCAACCACAAAAGTCAAACTGGCGAGGTGTGCTCCTCCACCAAGAGGAACAGTCCATGTTGGTGCAGTCCCCAGCTGGTTGGAAATGCATGGAAACTGGCTTTGAGGGCCTCTAACAGTTATGCAGGCACTGTAGAGGGAGATGGGGGGGTTGGCAGGAAATGATGATGAAGGCTGCAAAGGGCTAGCAGGCAGGCTGAGAGAAGTTTGCATGAGCTTTATTGCTAGAAGAAAGGAAGAATTGGCTGGCTAGCCTGCCGCACATCCCAGTGAAGGAATCGGCTTTTATCTGAAAACAAAGAGCTGTTTAAAAACCTGAAGCAGAAACTGCAGGACATTTTCTGTTTCAAAAATACACCCTATTCCCCGCTCCTCCCCATGTATATAAACAACAAAACTCTGGGAGGGTAACAATACTGGTTCCCACCAAAAGGACCTTTCTCTCTACATCTCCTGACTTAATTATCAGAGGTGGGGTTTTGTGGGATTTGGTGAATGGAATGGCCTATAGGGAAAAAGAGTGCAGAAACTTGACAAGAGAGGTGAGAGAGGGAAAGCAACTTCAATCATGCCCAGGTTGCAGCCTTAAAAGTCGGGTGGACAGTGGACCAAAGTCCTGTATTGGAAAAGCATGAGTTTGAACTGCAGCACCTACCAAGCACTTGTAGGGGTGAGGGGAGACTTGCCCTTTCCCCAGAAAGTTCGCTGAAAAATCGACTCACAATTAAGGCAGATTAGTAAGAGAGTGGTTTGTTTACCGTGGGCATGGGGAGAATCACAGAGTGATTGCCCAGTATATTCCAATGGGATTCAGATAATCTTTTTACCTGTCTTTTCGGAAGGGATGGGGAAAGAGGAATTTAGGTAATTCTGCGTAAGGCCAACACAAGGTTGCTAGGGACCATGAATGAATAGGGGAAACAGATTGACTTGTAAATTAACCTGAGAGACAGGTATTATGTTTAAAATGATTTGGGTAGTGTCTGGAGTCATTCTTTCTTCCTGAAATATATTGAAAAAACAGAGAGAGGAAGGGAAGTCCATTGTTTTTTTGATGGGTTAGCAGGGCTTATGCAGATAGAGGGAAAGCCTCTTCCAATGCCTTTTTATCTGGAAAGGCCTGAATCAAAATATTCTTTATACCAAGGAGTCATATTTGGGGTAAAATTTCCCGAGCGCCTTCACACTCAATTGGGTCCTGTATCCATCTCTCGTTTGCTCTTTGTGGCTAATGCAGAGCGATGGAGCAGCCTCGGGAGAACAGCTGGAGAAAGCTCAGAAACACAAATTAACAGGAGACCAGCGCAGCAGCAAATGCTAGAGAACAGCGCTCAGCTGACCCATTAAATGAGCAATTCTGTAAAGTGTGTTAATCAGCGCCGCGCCAGAGAGCCCAGCAAAACGCTCTGGGAGATACCTGGCGCGGAAACGTGACTCTTCATCTCTGCGATCTAGGAACGCTGGTGGTTCCCGGGTCGTAGTTGCTCTCCTCTGTTTCGCTTAGAGAGAGGGCTTCCTGGGCTGCTTGACGTTGGAGAGAAGGCAGTCAGGTGCATGGTTGGCGAGCCTCCCGCGCGTGACAGCCCAGTTGTCTGCGGGTCCATCCCGGGTCCCAGGACCCTGCCTGCTTGCTCTTTGATTGGCGGGGCTGGACCCCTGACACTTAAGGATCTCTTACATGGGAGGGGTGGAAAAGACGAGTTCTCTTCGGTACTGGGAAGAGCTCGCATCATGAATAAAACTAGGTGGCCCGTGTCGTTACAAATTTCAGCCCGGGAAGAATCAAGCAGGTGAACTGCTAGCTGAACTAGATACCTGTTCAGTGGCTGGAAGAGGGGGCCAGGAGAGCTGAAAAACTTTGCTTAGTGTCTTCCCACACCTGCACTCAGTGGAGCGCTCGCCTCAATCCTGCATGTCGGCCTCCTCTGGTGTGGACGCTAGACGGCGCTGCCGGGACGCGCTTTCCTTTTCCCAGAAAAGGTAAGAGAAAAGCGCCTTTTTTTTTCCCTACCGGGGGATGGGGGATTTGGGGTTGGCTGCCTTTTCCACTCTGCCTTTTCCACTCTGCCTCCTCCACCCCCCCCTCTCCCAGATCCAGAGGGGTGTGGAAGAGGAGGAGGAGCAGAAGCTGCCCGCTTCTTGACTTGCCAGAGCGGTTCTCTCTAATTCCCACCTCCTCCCCGGTGCAATCAGTCAGCTAGGAGGCACCAAACTGTTAGCGACAAAAACGCAGCTCTTGGTGACTTCCACTACCCTCCCACCCCCACTCCAGGCATATTTTGGAGGCGGCTGCAGCGGTGGCAGGATGTGAGGCGAGCCTGGAGCTCACTTCCCCGGCGCCCCTCCCTCTTCGGAGCGAGGGAAGACGTGTGGGCTTTTGCGCACTGGCTGAAGGGTTCCCAGGAAGGGCTGAAGCTGCGAACAAGCGGGCGGGAGGGAGGTGGGTAGTCAGAGTTTGCACCTGCCGCCTGCGCCTGTCAGGGCGAGAGGGCAGCCGGCGGGTCTGCTGCCTTCTGGAGCGTTTGTGCCTCACCAGGGGCGCGAGGGCCACAGTCTGAGGCGCCCGCGTCCCGGTGTGACCGCTTGGCCGAGGGAAGGTCCGGCTAGAAAAAGGCTGCTCTGAAGCGAAGTTGCGCAGAAGGAAGAGTCTGGGAGGCAGGCGACTTAGGAGAACCTAGTCACTGAGGCAAGAGGCGGCACCTGCCATTGTAACTAAGGAGCTGAGTGATTTAGGAACCTCTTGTAACCTCTCCTCCACCTACCCCGAAAGTCCTCAGGAGCTCCGCAGAACTCTAGAAACCTTCCCTGGTCGGGGGGAAGTTTTCTGGCATCCTATTTGGCTAAGACAGGGAGTGGAGAAAACGGACGGGCTGTTCTGCCCGTTGCTGGGGGGAGGTGGGGGAAAGCAAGATCTCCTTCGCGCCTTCTCCAGCTCGGCTCATCTTTTGGGCGAGCCTGTCCGACTGCCCGGGAAGTCCGAGACCGCGCTCTCTGGAACCCGGCTCGCCGTCTCCCGCTGGACATGGAACTACATGCCTGAGACCAGCTGGACGTTTTGCCTGCTGTTTTGTGAGACCCAGGTAATGCCCGCTCGAAGAAGTGGAGAGTTGGCTGGAGAGGGCCGGGAGAGAACGCGCTGCGCTCTCAGGTGGCATCAGGGCAGGCCGCGGCCAACGGAGGCTTTCGTTGTCCTGCAGCCCTGGTCCCTGCGCCTGGAAATTTGCCAGTTTGCTTTCTCTCCCTTCAGTTCTCCCAGAAAGTTTAGGGACCAGAGCTCCCAAGGCTCTTTGCCTGGGAGGAGCGTGCACCGTCGGTCGGATGCCGCTGAGCTAGTGCGTAGTTGTCTCGGCGGCCGGACCTTGTGCTGCTGCGGGGGCTCAGCAGCCTGGAAGGCAATTTCCCGCTGGAGCTTCTGGCCCTTCATATTTCTGCCTGTGGCCAAGGAGAGTGAGCAACCTGCGCGGGGACGGGGCTCTAGATGGCTCCTGAGTGGAACAGCGAGGGGTTCCCCAGCAATGTGTGCTCCCCACTCCGGGGGATTCTCAGCGACCATTAAACGCGGGAGTGCGCTGCTGATTTGGGGCCATATCTGTCTTTCTGCCCTGAGAGTCGAAGGTATGACCGCGTGGACCCTGAGACTCCCCTTCCTCTTCCTGCAGGGTTTCCCGCTGCCCCCTTGAGCAAGTTTCCCAGATTGAGTGACCCTCTCCTCCTTGTTGCTTAGGGGAGAGAACTGACCCACGCCAAGTTGCGCTCCAGATTACTTGCGAAGGAACCCCAGAGAGGGAGAGTAGGAGCAGCCACCCGTGAGTGGCTCGCCTTGCTTATCTGGGCCAGGGAGTGGAGCGACCACCTTAATCTGTCACTATCAGACGTTTGAGGAAAAAGTGCTTTGGCAAGGAGACTCTGGCAAAAAAAAAAAAAAAAAAGTGTTCCAGACTGTTTCTGGGGTTTCTCTTGATCATTGCAGTCATCCCATTGCCTTCTATGCGACCTGAGGACTTGGGAAAAACCCTAGTAAACAAATATTTAAGGTTTTCCTTATGCCACCCACAAAAGTTGTGATTGGGCTGAAGTGCTGAAAAAGTACTTCTCAACTGAAAGCTACCCTGGAGTCTACCACCAGTGGTTTCTGCTCTTGCTGGTGGGGGGATCTATTTAGAAATATCTTGCCCAAGAATGGTGAAGCGGGACCAGCGGGACTACAATCTCGTCTCGTGTAGACTTCCAAGAAAGACTTTCTCTCCTTTTCTTACCAGGGGAACCAAGTTGTAGAATATTAAACATAGGGCAAGGCTGAGGGCAGACCCGAGGGAAGTAAAGAGGGACGGAGGAAAGGACATGAACATGAGCCTGCAAGTTCAGTATCTACAGCTCAGGAAGATCACCTCAGTTACAGGACTCCTGGGAAGGAAAGAGTTAAGTTTTCCGGTTCAGTTCAGTGTGGCGAACTGACACCCCCATCCCCCATTCCCCCTCCACCTTCGGTGGGGAAAAAGGTAGCTCCAGTTCTCTGTGGCCCCTCACCGTGTGAACTCTCCAACTTGAAGGCTGCCCTGGGCTAGACAGCTCTTGGTTACTCGCGGTGGAAGCAGATGATTTGGGGGCAATAACGTACGTCCCTGCAGGGTTCTTTGCCAAGAGGGTCGCGGATACTTAGGCTTCTTCCCCATCTTGCAGCTCAGAACGTATTCTTCTGAGTCCTCCCTGCGTCCCAGATAGGAATTGAGAAAATACCCTGGGACGTAAAGAGACTGAAATTCCCAAGTATCCGAGCCTAGGCTGCTCCCTTTGCATCCTTTGTACTCCTCCCAGCCAAGCAATCCTCGCTGTAGGGCCTCGCTGTACAATTGTATTGAGCGGTTGCTGGACACCCATGCGGTAACTCCAGCTCTAGAACCACCTGCTCACAGTTGGCTTTCCAATGTAAAGGCTGTCATAGGCTACACAGCCTGGGTGGAAGCCAGGGTAATTTTATATAGCATTTTAATTTTATATAGATTTAAATAGAAAGTGTTTAAACGTGGGCAAAAGGCTGTGGCATCAAAGGTTCTTGGCTTATCCACTGTAGCCCCAGCTGGTCTGAAGGAGGGGCAAGCAGCGACCAAGGCTGCCTTGGTGACAGGATTGCTTCTGCCCAATACTCCAAGAATACTTCAGAATAGTAGGGCTGGGGGTTTAAACCTATCTTGGCGGCATAGCCTCTGCTGCCCTCTCAGATTTGTGCCCACTCTTAACTCAGGTTGAGCAGTTGGGCCATTTTCAGTTTCTGTGGGGCTCCTACTGCTAGGACCTCTGTGTATAGAGGGGTGGGAGATAGTGGAATGTGGCATTTACTGGTAAAGTCAAATTTGAGCCTTCATTTACTCATTCATTTCCTGAGACAGTTTCTCAATTGAACTAAAACATTCTCGTTTGCCAGTGGGAACAACTTCCTCCAGCTGACTGAGTGTACTCCCTCTTGGCCAACTGGATACTCTAAAACTGAGTTGCTGGCCATGAGAAGGGAGTTCAGACTTGCCTCATCCTGCTGCGCCCCCCCCCTCTTCTTTGGATCTCTTTTTTATAACTCATTGGCAGGCCTAAAGCTATGCAAGACAAAGCTTAAACCACACCTGCAGATCCTACATTTATATAACAAAATCACTTGAATCTGGGTATATGGCTGGTGACTTTGTCTCTGATTAACAGACTTTCTTAAAACATTTCAAGGCTTTAGGCAAAGCTACGTTCCTTTAACCAATTAGAAATCGAACTGTCTTTAAACCCATCTATAATCTGTTAAATACCTCCCCCCATTTCAGATGTTCACTTTTTTTGGCCAAACCAATGTATGTCTTCCATGTATTGATTTACAGCTTTCTGTGTAATTCCTGTATCCCTGAAATGTGTAAAACCAAACTGCAGCCTAACCACGCACTGAGTCCTTTTGCTCAAGGCTTCTTGGGTGTGGCTTCGGTTCAGGGTCTTCAAGTTTGTCAGAGAACAAATCTCTTTACATTATTTTAGAGTTTGCCTTTTTTTGTGGCACCAATAACTGGCAGTAGAATGCACAAATACACGTGCTGCCTATCAGGGTGAACTGATGGTGGGGCAACTTTGGGAACAGCTCAAATTACCTACCTGGAACCATGTCTCCACAGTGAAAAGCCCACTGAAGCTTTATTTAGCTTTATGAGACATTCTAAAGAATCCGACATTATACAAAAGATGAATTGTGAAGTGACTATTCCGGTGTTGTTTAAAACAAGTCGGCTTCTATAGTTCATTGAAGTGGCTCAGTGCAAAACATTGGCTATTTGGGAAGAAGACGAAAGACTGGGAAAGTGAAATCAGTTAAAGTATGGTTGAAATGATCATATACTTTGGTAAAACAGAATTGTGTTCACATCTGTTCCTTAAAATCACGGTATAAAGTGTGGTGGCTTGAGTATATTCTGTGATAGGTTGAAACTTAAAGGGGGAAAATACCTTTTGCCCTTGTATTTGTATATTTCTGAAACTGCAGCAGTAATGATTGCAACCAGCATTGTTAGAGGAATGCACACACCACCTTATTCATTTGAGAAATACCGTAAACTCTGGTAAAAATGCACTATAATCAAGTGGAAGAGAGAAAAAAGCCCAAGTTTGAGGTCTTTGTTAATAAAATACAACAGTGAGAAAAATCACCTTTAAATTTCAAGTTTGTGAGCTAATGGGGCTTTCAGGGCTAGATTGTAGCTGTAGCCAGCAACTGACACCCCTTAATCCCTCAGACCTGTCCGTTGAGCCTGGGTGAGGAAGCTGTGATCAGAGCCAACTTGGTAGAAAAGATAAATGTTGAATGTGCACTATGTGTTTTAATTATCCTGAGCTAAGATTTAAGAATAAGTGTGTATGTTTCCACTTGGAGCTGGCAGTGCCAGACTAAACATGTTTGTCCAATGTAAGGCCTGATGCAAAGGTATACCATGTGGGTCCGTCTGGTCAAAGCCACCACTTGTTGGGCTGGTTTGCTTTGTGCTCGCTCCTAGTGACATCAGAGGCAGTAGAGTGAGTGAGTCCACTGTGGCCACAGGCATGGCTCCAAATCTTTGGTCAAATAATCTAAATATTCTCTGTGCCAAGGAGCCTAGCTTTAGCCACTTTCTTCGTTTTTCACGTTAAATCTCACATCTTCATGTAGCTGTACCTTGACTTCTTTCCTGAGTTCCAAAATGCTTTTTATCTGGTTTGCTTTATTCCTCTCTTTGGGTCTTCTGTTGGCACATAGAGTGTATCAAACACTGATTTGATACTTTCCCCAAGCAAACTTTTTTTTTTATCTGTTTCTTTTAATGATGTCATAATTCTTTAATCCCAAGACTTCTGATCTCATTCATCTTTGATTTTTCTTGTGTGTCTTATCCATTCTTGTCTCAAGAATCCTTGCTGTGAAGGCTATGTTAACCAGTTTGATGAAAACATTACAAATTGTATATAAGACCAGCACATTGTGCCCCTTGATTGCATTAATGTACACAGCTATGATTTAATAATAAAAAAATCCTATTTTTTTTTTGAGATGAGAGTCTTACTATGTTGTCCTCAGTAGAGGGCTGTGATGTCACAGCTCACAGCAACCTTAAACTCTTGGGCTTAAATCATTCCCTTGCCTCAGGCTCCCAAGTAACTGGGACTATAGGCTACAATGCCTGACTATTTTTTTGTTATGGTTGTCATTTTTGTTTAGCTGGCCTGGGCTGGGTTTGAACCCATCAGCCTCCATGCATATGGCTGGTGCCATAACCACTGTGCTATGGGTGCTGAGCCAAGAATCTTACCTTTCATTAAATGCCCCAAGATCTATTCTAGAATAGATTTTCTCCTTTGCCACCACTTGCTGTCTGGGACTCTGGATTCTTTTTTTTTTTTTTCCGAGACAAGAGTCTCACTTTGTTGCCCTTGGTAGAGTGCTGTGCCGTCATAGCTCACAGCAACCTCAGACTCTTGGGCTCAAGCTATTCTCTAGCCTCAGCCACCCAAGCAGTTGGGACTATAAGCGCTCACCACAACACTAAGCTATTTTTAGAGATGAGCTCTCCCTCTGGCTCAGGCTGGTCTCCAACCTGTGAGCTCAGGCAGTCCACCCACCTAGGTCTCCCAGAGTGCTAAGATTACAAGCTTGAGCCACTGTGCTCGGCCTAGGGGCCTCTGGATTCTTGATGTGGCCTGCTATAAAAGCCCCATTCTTGCCGTCTTTGGTCTGCTTTCCAATATATCCTTCGTATTAGAGTTAATCTTCCTGAAGCTCATTTATTAAATAATTCTTTAAAACTGTTGGATACCTGGTGAGTGGATGTTTAATGGTTTAGATTGTTACTGAATCTGAAATATTATCTAACAATTTCAGTTGCCTATTAGATGAGTTGATTTGTAACCCTAGAAAGTCCTCTACCATTGCAGGTATGTAACATAACATATTATGGCCAGCCATTGGCAGGAGCTCAAACGTCAGATTTGGGAGACTAGACTAGATGGCATTTGTTAGTACTAACCTAGAAAGTCTGTATCATTCTTCCAACATCCAGGGACCTAAATAGTGTGTTGTTTCCTGTTAGTGTGCCTGCTGAAATTACAGCATTTAAACATGATTAGAACTGTGTTTTCAAAATGTCCTTTCTACAATCAAGTACTATGCAGAAATAAGTTACTTTGTTCTGGTTTACTTAGGTGTGTTTCACTCTAGAAAACATCGAAATCCCTGTACTTTGTTATGATTTTCTAGCATTGTGTTGTGCTTGCTTTATACAATGTTAAGTGTTTTTCCCTTTTTCCTTGCTTAATATTCATGATAATCTTGTGAGGTGGGTGATCTTTGGAAACTTTGGGAAAGTTTAGTTTTTTTTTTCTTTCCATTTACTTTTTATTGGTATCTGTTCATGGAGTATAAGTATAGTTTTGCTATATTGATAGATTGTATTGTGGTGAAGTCAGGGCGTTCAGTGTGAAATTTAATTTTATTGATACCACAAATCTATTGCTCTGGAGTCCTGAACTTGGGTGACACTAGTCTAAAGGGACTTTATTCTCTTCTCACTAGCTGTAAAGTCAAGTCCAGATTCTTTGGTCAGAAATCTAAGGCCTCAGTGTACCTAGTAAGCTTTTTTGCTCACTATTTGCCTTTTTACATGACCTAGTCAGACTGGACCACTCAGTGTTGCCCAATATAACCTTTGTTTTCCATCCTTTGTGCCTTTATGTCATTCTTTTATCTTGGAGTAACTTCCTTTTCCTCTTTCTATGTGTATTTCTCTTCCTGTTGAAAATGAACCATATTTCAGAAGCAGCTTAAATGCTGCCTCTTCCAGGAAGCCCTCCCTAGTTTATCTCTCATGCTCTATGGCCAAAATAATTTCTCCCTTCTTAGACCTCTCTTGACAATTTTGTGATTCCTCTTGTATTTGTACTCTTCTGTAGCCATTATACTTTATGTATCACTTTACTCTACTAAATTTTAAACAGCGTGAAGGCTGTCTTATCGGCCTCTTTTATTCTGCAGAGTGACAAGCATACAGGGGGCATCTGTTATATCCTTATTTGAGCTGCATTTGAGATCTCAGGGTTAGCCTTAGCATTTTGCCAGTTTAAATGATAGTTTCAGGTTAAATATGAAATTGCCAAATCTATTATCTGTCAATGATGCTATGAAGCAGTCTAATGGGAAAATCACTTTAAAATAACTGTGCTCCCGAAGTGCTCTCTCCATTAAATATGTGGTGATATAAATATAAATTGATTACAGTTAAATACAACCAAAATTTCAGTCACCCTTGCCACATTAAAAGTGCTCCATAGCCCCATGTGGCCCGTGATTAGCACATTGGAAAGTGCAGCTTTAGAGCATTCTCCTTCCCACAGAAGTTTTTTTGGACAGCATTATTATACAACAATAGTTCTCAACATTTATTTCTACAAGAAACATGTTCACAAAGGTGACTACTTTTGTGCAGAGTTATTAAAAAATCCCAGTGCCCTACTGCTACCACTTCCTTGCCTTCTCAACCCAGATTAGTTAATAACATTACAGAAATTATCTCAAGTCTATGGAGGGTATTAAATATTTACATCATGTTAATCACCAAAATTAATTCCACATGAAATTCTGGAAAGGGGGCTCGGTGCCTGTAGCTCAGCTGCTAGGGCACCTGCCACTGGCCACATACACCAGGGCTGGTAGGTTCAAACCCAGTCTGGGCCTGCCAAACAACAATGACAACTACAACAATAACAACAACAACAAAATAGCCAGGTGTTATGGTGGGTGCCTGTAGTCTCAGCTACTTGGGAGGCTGAGGCAAGAGAATTGCTCAAGCCCAGAAGTTTGAGATTGCCGTGAGCTGTGATACCATAGCACTCTACCAAAGGTGATAAAGTGAGATTTTTATCTCAAAACAATTCTGAGAAGGGAACATGATAAAGAATGTAATCTATAAATTATATTGGAAATTAAAATAAAATATTGTAGTGTTTGTGTAGGAACAGACAGATTATCAGAACAGTGTCCAAATAAATAACTTAAGTATACTATGGATTTCAAGAAATGATAGCCATTGAAAATCTGTGGATTTAGCCGGGCATTGTGGCGGGCGCCTGTAGTGCCAGCTACTCGGGAGGCTGAGGCAAGAGAATTGCCTAAGCCCAAGAGCTGGAGGTTGCTGTGAGCTATGATGCCTCAGCACTCTACCGAGGGTGACAAAGTGAGACTCTGTCTCTAAAACAAACAAACAAAAATCTGTGGATTAAGGGTAAAGGTTTTTTTTTATTGTTGTTCAATAAATATGTTTAAGACAACAGGGCTAGTGATTGAGGGGACATTGAGTAAAGCTACATCTATAAACGCTATTTAAACCAAAGTTAATTCCAGATGAATCAAAAATTTAAATGTAAAAAAAAAATGAAACCATAAAGGTATTTGAAAATATATTTTAAGATCCATATTTAATTAAAATTTAACATTTTATTTTTATAATTTTACAGTCTTGAGATGGATGAGTCTTTTCTAATCATGTTATGAAGACTTGAAAAGGTTAATACATTTAACCTTCAAAAAAGTCTTCATGGCAAAAAAAAATCCCTCACAATCAAGATTTTAAACTAAGAAAATACCTGTAACAGATAACAATGGGTTGATATTCTTAGTATATAAAGAACTTCTACATATATACTAGTTGCAAAATCTCCTAATATAAAAATGGGGAAAATTCATGAACAGAATATTCACAAAAGAAGGAATACCAAACCGACTTTCCAAATAAAAACTAATAGTTTTCACGTATCAGATCAAGAATGGTTAAGAGATCAATGAAACGGTATTGGCAAGGCTGTGGGGATATGGATGATCTAATACACTGTTTCAGTACATTTCCAAAGTTGGGTTGGAGATCTGTATAAAAATGTAAAATACCTTCTATGATATAGCAATTTCTTTGAGAATATATTCTGAGGCTAGGCATGGTGGCTCATGCCTGTAATCCCAGCACTCTGGGGGGGCTGAGGCAGGTGGAATGTCTGAGTTCACAGGTTCGAGACCAGCCTGAGCCAGAGCAAACCCCACCTCTTAAAAAAAAAAAAAAACAGGGGTTGGGGTGTATGCCTGTAGTCCCAGCTACTCAGGAGGCTGAGGCAAGAGAATCTCTTGAGTCCAAGAGTTTGAGGTTGCTGTGAGCAGTGATACTATGGTATCTATCCAGGCTGACAAAGTGAGACTCTGTCTATTCTGAGAAGATAAATGGAGCTGGGTGTTGGCTCATGCCTATAATCCTAGCTCTCTATCTAGGAGGCTGAGGCTGGTGGATTGCTCGAGTTTGGGAGTTCAAGACCAGCCTGAGCCAGAGTGAGACCCTATCTCTAAAAATAGCCAGGCCTTGTGGTGGGTCCCTGTGGTCCCAGCTACTTGGGAGGCTGAGGCAAGAGGATTGCCTAAGCCCAAGAGGTGGAGGTTACTGTGAGCTATGATGCCTCAGCACTCTACCGAGGGTGACAAAGTGAGACTCTGTCTCTAAAACAAACAAACAAAAATCAAGAGTTTGAGGTTCCCGTAAGCCGTGAGGCCACAACACTCTACACGGGGTGAGAGAGTGAGACTCTGTCTCAAAAAGAAAAAAAAAGGAAAGAAAAAGATAAATGCAAGTGCTTAAAAGCTATTATATACCAGGAAGGACATTAATGTTTATAGTGGCAAAATTTTGGAAACAACATGGCTGTAATAGTGGATTGACTGGGTCAATTGGGATGTACCATTTTAGTCAATTACTTTGTACACCCTAGAGATAATGTAGACCTACATTTATTGATATGTAAATATATCCATACATATAATTTAATGTAAGTTTACAAAGCAGCATAATTCAACATCTGTACTCGTCTATATTTTTGCACTTGTGTTATGTATTTCCATATATCTATATGTACATATACGCATATGAAATTATAGGAAATTTTTCATCAAAGTGTTAATTATAGGTGGAGGGATAATATTTAGATTTTCTTAAAAAATTCTGTGGACTTATTTGTATTTATAGTGAGAATAATAAAAGCATATACAATATAATGCATGTAAAATGCTTATCTGAGTATACTCAAATACTTAGTGCATGATGGCACTTGTTATGCTTAGTAATTTATAAGTTAAGCTAGAGTTAAATGTGAACTTCAAAAGGATTCAAGCATTAAAAGTAAAGAAAAAGTAGATAGAAGTAACCTAGCACTCTGTGAGGCTGAGGAGGGAAGATCCCTTGAGCTCAGGGGTTTGAATTCAGCATTAGCAAGAGTGAGACCCCCATCTCTAATAAAAATAGGAAAAGTTATCTAGGTGTTCTGGCAGGGGTCTGTAGTCCCAGCTACTTGGGAAGCTGAGGCAGGAGGATCACTTAAACCCAGGAGTTTGAGGTGGGTGAGCTAGGCTGATGCCATGGCACTCTAGCCTGGGCAATAGAGTGAGACGCTCAAAAAAAACAAAACAGTAAGTAAAAAAGTAACTTGGGTGAAGGAGTTCCTAATGATAACAAAGGAAGAAATAATCCAGAAAAATAGATTATTTTACATTAACATTGCAAATGTAGATGTGTAAAATTTATAACAATGCCAAAAATAAATTAGAACAATTTTAATATTTGGTAGGTACAGGTCTATGTTGACTACAAAATACAATTTTCCATCAGCTAACCACCCCTAAATAACAAAATGTTGTTTGGACTCTTAAATTACAAACGCATATATCTTATACACTTATGCAGTTATTGAAGTATTTCAGATCCTGCCCCTGATAACACTTCACAGTGTTGCTGGAGAAATATGGATTGGTGGGGAAAGGACCACATACTATAATTTTCTGGTTTAATTAGACAGAATTAAAGCCTTATATCTTAGCAGGGACTCACCCTGCTTCATAGTTCCCTATAGATTTACAGCTGCTAGTGTCACTGTCTGTACAGGGAACAGTCTCGTCACCTCCCCCCCCCGCCCCGACCATGTACCATTATTTTTTTTTTATACAGAGCATCTATGTCACCATTTCTGGAAGTGAAGCTAACAATTAGTGTTTTTCTTTTTCTTTTTCTTTCTTTTTTTTTTTTTGTAGTTTTTGGTTGGGGCTGGGTTTGAACCCACCACCTCCGGTATATGGGGCTGGCACTCTACTCCTTTGAGCCACAGATGCCACCCACAATTAGTGTACTTTTCGTTTAAGGAGTTATTTAGAGCTAAAAGGTTCTCCTGGTTCTTGAACCAAACTCAGCATCAAAAAGGCTACATCCTCATCTGAGGAAAGAAAACAAGATCGGTGCCCACATTTCCTTGGCCAAAATACCTGCATTGAGCTTTCTAGGAAATGAAAAACTCCATTTTCCTGATATCTACCCTTCTATAGTTCGTTTGTTTGTTTATGGAAACAGAGTCTCACTTGGTTGCTGTGGGTGGAGTGCCGTGGCGTCTTAACTCATAGCAACCTCCAACTCCTGGGCTAAAGTGATTCTCGTGCTTCAGCCTCCCAAGTAGCTGAGACTACAGACACATACCGGAATGATCGGCTATTTTTAGAGACAGGGTCTCGCTGTTTTTCAGGCTGGTCTTGAACCTGTGAGTTCAGGGCAATCCACCTGCCTCAGCCTCCCAGAATGCTAGGATTACAGGTGTGAGCCACTGTGATGCCCTTCTGTAGTTTTTAATTAATACCCCTTAATGGTGGTTCTAGACAGTTTAGATGAAGGACTATGACCCCTAATAATGATAGCTAACATTTATTAGGTGCAAATTATGCCCTGGGTTTTGTTGTAAGTGCTTTATCTGTATTAACTCACTTTGTCCTCATAACCTCTATTGGGAATCGGTAATATTTCAATTATTTTAAAAAGAGGAAACTGAGACACAGAAGGTTAGCAATTTACCTGAAGTCACAAAGCTATTGAAAACCTGTTTTGGGGTGAGAACCCAGCCAGTTTAATTATGAAACCCAGGCATTTAAATATGTCACAAGACTATATATACTAAGAGTAGTAACAAGTAATTCTTAGTTCATTTGTATAGCTTTCAGATTTTCTACAATTAGGGTATGTTACTTCTGTAATCACAAAAATATATGATATTAAAAATTAAGTCTTCAGATTGAGCCACAGACATAGCCCTCTCAGGCCTTTCCCCCTCTGTCACCTTGGCTAGAGAACAGTGGTGTAATCATAGCTCACTGCAAGCTCAAACCTCTGGGTTCGAGTGATCCTCCTGACTCAGCCTCCCAAATAGTTGGGACTATAGCTGGGACTGCAAGCAGACATCATTCCATCTAATTTTTTCTTTTTCTTTTTCTTTTTGTTGGAGACAGTGTAACTTTGTCACTCATGGTAGAGTGCTGTGGCATCATAGCTCATAGAAACCTCAAACTCTAGGTTTCAAGAGATCCTCTTGCCTCAGCCTCCTGAATAGCTGGGACTACAGGCTCCCACCCCAACACCTGCCTATTTTTTTTTTTAGGGACAGGTCCTGCTATCCCTCAGGCTGGTCTTCAACTCCACCTGCCTCGGCCTCCCAGAGTGCTAGGATTATGGGCATGAGTCACTTCGCCTGGCCCTTTTTTTTTTTATTTTTAGTAGAGATAGGGTCTCCCTCTTGTTCAGGCTAGTCTCTACCTCCTGAGCTCAAACGATTTTTCTTGCCTCAGCCTCACAGAGTATACCCTCTCAAGTCTAAAGTTTATTTTGTCCTCATTATTAAAGTACCTAAGACATTATTACTATTATTTTTTTTGAAATAGTCTTACTATGTCATCCTTGGTAGAGTGCTGTAGTATTATAGCTTACAGCAACCTCAAACTCTTGGGCTCGCTCAAGTGATTCTCTTGCTCCAGCCTCCTGAGTAGCTGGGACTACAGGTGCCTGCTGCAACACGTGGCTATTTTTCAGAGACGGGGTCTCACTTTGGCTCAGGCTGGTCTTGAACTCCTAAGCTTAAACAATCCACCTTACCTTACACTTACCTTATACTCCCAGAGTGATTATAGGCCTCAGCCACTGCCACGGCCTTCATATTTCAATTGGGTCTTTCTCAGCATCCAACAATGACTTTAAAATATCACCTACTGAGAGCTCAGCTCATTCCTTCTGTAGTTCTTGAGGTGGTCTGGTGATATCAACTAGGTGAGGCTGAAATGCTAATTTGAGTGTGATGTCATGATTCTCAAAGGCAGTGTGAACCTGTCATTGTATTCTCCAGTTATATAAGGCAGTAATGATTCACGTATATTATCTTGTTCATCAGTGACCTTTACTTGGGAAAATGTTCATCCAAAATTTCCTTCAGGCCCAGGGCCTGTTGCTCTGCTGCTAAGGGTACCAGCCACATACAGCAGAGCTGGCGGGTTTTAATCCATCCCAGGCCTGCCAAACAACAATGACAACTGCAACCAGAAAGTGGCAGGGCATTGTGGTGGGCGCCTGTTGTCCCAGCTACTTAGGAGGCTGAGGGAAGAGAATCGCTTAAGCCCAGGAGTTGGAGGTTGCTGTGAGCTGTGATGGCACAGCACTTTAAGGAGGGTGACAAAGTGAGACTCTGTCTCAAAAACAAACAAAAAATTTCCTTCAGAAAAAAACACCTGGATTTTTTTGGCCATACACCATACAGAAACTTGGTTTTCCCTTGTAAAGACATATTCACGTTGTTTTGACTTGACATGGTATCACACAGAAATAAATGCTATGTTCTTACAGGAATCATCTTTCAATAATTCATGTTGCTGATTCTGTTCATCAAATTTAACTATCTGTTCTTACTGAGATGAAATTTTGGCTAACACCTGTCCCTGTGATAGTGAACGTGCTTGCGAATAATACTTAGAAATATAAGCATATCCACACCCCAAACCTCATCCTTCAACCTCAGCATGTGAGGAAACTGATGATGCTTTGCTGCATTTGCCAAAAATAGTAACAATACTTTTAACTTGTTACAAAGTGCCACTTAAAATAGTAGCTTTAGCGCAGAGATTTGCTGATGCAAGATAAAATGAAAAGAAATGAGAGCATCTGGATCTGTTAATACTTTTTTTATCTGTGCAATAAACCCTCCATGTTTTTCTTTCATACAAGATGTACTGTCTGTACATACACCCACTAAATTTACCACATTCAGTCCAACTTAACGACATTTATCTTGAAAGTTGTTGAAGATACTTATTCTTTGTGTTCTGTTCATAAGAGTGCCCAAAGTGAGTAATTCTATATAGCAAAGAAAATCTTCTGGTATAACCCAAAGGAAGTATAAAAGTTGCACCAAGGAAGTATTGTTAGTTGAGTCATTCAAAGCAATTGAATAATATATATTCTACTTTTGAAGTATTGCATGAAGTTGTTAAGTTGAAGGCTAATTCATGCTGCCAACCAGTTATGATTCTTGAAAGAGGCAGTTGTTTGTACTTTGAAATGTTATCCAGGTTTAAGCGTCCTACAATTTGACAATGCATTCTTTCACAATTTCTACATTTAATGAATGCCGCCCCCCAGTAGATAAACTACTTTATGAGTTGCTTCAGTGGTGGAATTTCCACGTCCTACTGCTGCTTGTATAAATTGTCTTTGCTTTTGCTTTTACATCTTTTAATTTCTGCAATACAACCTTTTGCGCCTCTCCCTCTAATCTAAAATATCTGTGATTCTTATGAGTATTATAATGCTGATGAGCATTGAATTTCTTTAATGTTGATGTTGCAGTATCACAAAGCAAGCATATCATCTTGTTTTTAGCAGAAACAAGATAATATCACAATTCCCAATCGTCATTTAAAAATCTGTTTTCTTTCTACAGCATTCTCTTGGTCTTCTTTGACATGATGGTTTATTAAACCGACAGAATTACAAAATACTGTGAGTCTGTGCAACTATTCACAAGTTCTGTCAAAAGCTGGCTAACAGACTGGCACACTTGACCACCATAAACTCCCTCCAACCAGCCTTGTGTGGTAGTGGTGCCAGTGGAGGGGGTGTTAGACCTGTATCACGAGTGTAGTAGCTATCAGTAGCTCTTACGGCTTACTAATGTTCTAATTGTTCTGGTCAATCTGAAGAATTATTTTGTTAAACTTATTCTTTGGCGTTTTATTTTATTTTATCATTTTTGATGCCCCCAGTAGAGTACTGTGGTGTTATAGCTGACAGAGACCTCACCTCAAATTCATGGGCTCAAGCCATTCTTTTGCCTTAGCTTCTCGAGTAGCTGGGTCTACAGGCACCCACCACGATGCCCGGCTGTTTTTTAGAGACTGGGTCTTGCCCTTGTTTGGGCTGGTCTCAAACCGTGAGCTCAGGCAATCCATCTGCCTCAGCCTTCCAGAGTTCTAGGATTACAGGCATGAGCCACTGTGCCTGGCCTTCTTTGGTATTTTAAATAATGTTCATTTACAAATAAAAATATAAAATATGAACATAAATGTATTAATACAAATAAAAGGATTTGTTCTGTAAGATTTGGATTCTGTCAAACATCAGCACGTAAGGCCCTAGAAGTCCACATGTGCCCCACCATAATTTTATATTCATTATCTTGTCACTAAATGTGTTGAGAAACATCCCCTCCTGTTCTTGGATCAATCTCACTACCACATTCTTTGCTCCAACATCTATATCGCTGAACTCCTAGAGAAATCATCCCTGTGTAAGAATCAGTTCATGTTCTACAACCTCATCTGGGCCCTGCAGAGTTGCTAGGAAGACTTTTTGCGTGCACCTATTCTGCTTTCTTTCCCATCTGTTTCCCATGGTAGCTATTCCAAACACTCACCACTCAACTCTGGCTACTTTCTTCCATTCAAGTGGTTGCTCTTGCATTTTACTTATCTGTCTGACTTGACTTTCTAGCTCTGTATGTTCTCTACTTTCCTACCCTTTGCCCTCCAATACTCACTTAATTCCCTAGTGTTTTATTCAAAATATATAATTCTACTGGAACCCATGTTCAGGAAGTTTGTGTCCTCAGTTATTCTGTTTTCTTTTCTTCTTTCTTTCTTTTTTTTTCTTTGACAGAGCTTCAAGCTATCACCCTGGGTAGAGTGCTGTGTGGTATGACAGCTCACTGCTACCTCCAACTCCTGGGCTTAAGCAATTCTCTTACCTCAGCCTCCTGAGTAGCTAGGACTACAGGTGCCCGCCACAATGCCTGGCTATTTTTTGGTTGTACTTGTCATTGTTTGGCAGGCCCGGGCTGAATTTGAACCCGCCAGCTCTGATGTATGTGGCTGGTGCCTTGGTGCTTGAGCTACAGGCGCCACCCAGTTAGTTATTCTGTTTTCTTTGTGAAATAGTAGTTGGGAAGGAAGTTTGAAAAGCTCATTGTGGCTTGGAGGGAAAGAGGTTATTAAACATAAAAGAATAGGTGAATATTGAAGGTTCAAATGATGTTGGGGATCATGAATTTGTAGGTCTACATAGTAGTATAGGTTTTTGTTGTTTTTTAAGCTGTGCTCAAAAAAAAAAAAAGGTACCGCTTAAAAAGGCAGTCTAGTTGATCTAGGGCTTACTTTACTTTCCTGAGAAGGATTCAATGGAAGGACAATAGAATGAGGAATTGCAAATGTTAGTACAAGTTGTGGAAGGTGATGAGCCATGAATTGAAACTGTCTAGAAAAGGAGCATCAGAGTCTGTGGTTAGGGAGCTGGCCACATACACTAGGGTTGGTGGGTTTGAACCCAGCCACGGCCTGCCAAACAACAATGGCAACTACAAGAAGGAAAGAGCCAGGCATTGTGGCGGGCATCTGTAGTCCCAGTTACTTGGGAAGCTGAGGTAAGAGAATCGCTTAAGCCCAAAAGTTCGAGGTCAGTGTGAGCTGTGACACCACAGCACTCTACTGAGAGTGACATAGTGAGACTTTGTCTGAAACAAACAAACAAACAAGGGAGCATCAGAGACCCAGAGTTAAAAACTGGTTGTAAGGTGGAAAGGAAGTTCAAGGGCGGTTAGGGTCTATGTGAGGAGGACCTAAGAGCAGGTTGGCAAGGCTGCCCAGCAGTGGCTAAGGCTCGTGTAAGCAGGGCATGTGAGACATGGTAGTCCTGCAGGGGTCAGGGCCTATACAAGGAAGGCTGAATGGAGTGGCAGCCTGGGCAAGGTGGCCAGGTGACTATATGCTGACATACTAAGGGAATGTGCAAATAAATATGTTAAGAATAATAGGAGAATAATAGAAGTTGGAGATGGGAGCTCTTATGCCAGGGCACTCTACCAGGAGCAACAAAATGAGACTCTGTCTCAAAAAAAAAAAAATCAAAACTATTAAGTCCCTTCCAGACTCACCTTGGACTTCCCCTTCCCCTTCTATAATAAAGAAAAACTTCTTTTAGAGAGAGTGTCTCACTTTGTCTCCTTTGGTAGAGTGCCCTGATGTCATCATAGCTCACAGCAACCTCAAACTCTTTGTTTTTGAGGCAGAGTCTCACTCTGTTGCCCTTGGTAGAATGCTGTGGCATTATAGCTCACAGCAACCTCCAACTCTCGGGCTTAAGCAATTCTCTTGCCTCAGCCACCCAAGTAGCTGGGACTATAAGCGCCCACCACAACGCCCAGCTTTTTTTTTGTTATAGTAGTCATTCAGCAGGCCTGGGCTGGGTTGGAACCTGCTAGTTCCAGTGTATGTGGCCAGCACCCTACCCACTGAGCTACAGGTGCCGAGCCAACCTCAAATTCTTGAGATTAAAAGGTCTTCTTGCCTCAGCCTCCCAAGTAGCTGAGACTACAGGTGCCCGCCACTACACCTGGCTATTTTTTTTTTTAGAGATGAAGTCTCTTTCTACCTCAGGCTGGTCTCGAACTCACAGGGTCAGGCAATCTGCCCACCTAGGCCTCCCAAAGTGCTGGGATTACAGGCATGAGCCACTGTACCCGGCCAACTTCACAGTTCTGAACTGGATGTATCAAAGTCAACACAAGGCTGTCTCCTTTTCCACCTATGTATGTATGTATATTTATGTCTATTTATGTAAGTGAGTATGTATCTCATATGTACATATATTTCCTAACTGTCCACTGGTAGGGCTGGAAGCAGCAACACTTTACTAGCCATGAACATAATACATTTTGGCTTCTAAACATTAGGTCATTAAATATAAAACATCTGGATTTCAAATAAAAAGTTTATTACATCAGAGAGGAAGCAGTACAATTAATCAAAGTATGCACTTAATCTTAATGGTAGCTCATTTATGTCAGCAGTAAAGAAGCCTGGAAAGTGAGTGGCAATGAAATTGTGAAAGGTGTTTTACACAGCTTGTTGAGGACTGAATATTTTTCCCTGGGAGAAGTGTTAGTCAATTGGCATAAGGTCTGGTGAATATGGTAGATGAAAGAGTTTCCAAGTCTAGCTTCTGTAGTTTGAGCAGTATTGTTTGTATGGCAGTGTTGTCTCATAAGGGTATTGGTCTGTCTCTGTTGACCAATCTCAGCTGCTTAGTCACAAGCATCCTCCTCATGTCATCCAGTTGGCTGCAGTAGACCTCCATTGTCATTGATTGACCAGGTTTCATGAAGCTGTAATGGATAATACCAGCACTGGACCACCAAAGAGACACCATTAGCTTTTTTTGATGAATATCCACTTTTGGACTGTGTTTCAGCACTTCTTTATCCAGCCATGGTGCCAGATGCTTGTGATTATCAAAAAGAATCCACTTTTCATCACTGGTAAAAATATGCTGTAGAAATGGTTTACCTTTCCTGGTGTAACAGCAAAGAAAGGTATACTTCAAGATGATTTAGCTTCTGATGCTTATTTGATTTGTGCATGTATCTAGCTTTTTCTGTACCTTGCCAAATTGTTTCAAATGGTCTAATATTGTTGGAATTGTAACGTCAAACTTTGTTGCTATATCTTTCAACTTTGCTGAAATATCAGATATCAGTATATGCATAGGTTGAGATGGATTCATTTCCACTACAGTTTTTCTGCTTTTCATTATCCACCTTGGTCTCAGGCTGCCCATGTAGCTTATTTTCAAGGTTAAAATCAGCAGAATGGAACTTCTCAAATCATTGATATACTATATTCATTAGCTATGTCCTTCCCTGACAATTCATTGATATTTTGAGCTGTCTGTAGTGCATTGGTTCTACAGTGGAACTCATTTTCAAAAATAACATGAATTTTTGACTTATCCATGGTTTCTCAAAAGTAGCTCTTAAAAAATTTTATTAGATGGGCTGGCTGTGGTGTCTCATGCTTGTAATCCTAGCACTCTGGGAGGCTAAGGTGGGTGGATTTCTTGAGCTCAGGAGTTTGAGACTGTCCTGAGCAAGAGTAAGAGACTCTGTCTCTACTAAAAATAGATAAACCAGCTGGACATTATGGCGGGCACCTGTAATCCCAGCTACTCAGGAGGCTGAGACAAGCGGATAACTTGAGCCCAAGAGTTTAAGGTTGCTGTGAGCTATGACCCAGGGCGGCACTCTACCCAGGGCAATGGAGTGAGACTCTGTCTCAAAAAAAAATTTTTTTTTTTTGAAAGAGATTGATAAGCCAAAATGTGCGTTTGAAAAAACTGAGGGTATATTTTCACAAAAGAAAGTGTCAAAGTGAAATATCAGATATCAATTGTAAAACCTTATAGTACTTAAGGAAATTGCTATTTCATACTTAAAAACCTAATACTAACTTCCACCAAAAGTAATCACAGTTCTTTGGAGAAATTGTTTATCTCAAGCCTGAGGCAGAGAGACAACAAGATGAACCTGGAACATTTTGTGTTACCAGAAAATAAGTTTTTGCGAAAACCTCTGCCCCTTTGAGGCTCACGCCATGCAACCTCACTGTTTTCTCTATTCTTAGATAGGTTGCCTATTTGTCTTTCAAATATTGCTGGGAGGTGTCTCTTCAAGCTCTCTTCTGTGTCATTTGATGTGCCCCCATCATTGTTTGAACACTTCTTATTAGAGGTTAGTGTTAGGTAGAAAGGGCAGTGTGAAAACACCTCACCCATCTTCTGATCCTGAGCTGGATTCAACAGAGAGGGCTGAAGGGTGGTGCCCTTTGCTGCAGAATCAGTGCCAGGGCAGAGAGCATGTGGGGAAGGTGGACAGGGATGTAGAGGGGAAAACAGAAAGTATCCAGCACAGCATGAGAGAGATACAGGTAATAAGGGAATCCAATAAAGGAAAGAAGTAAAGAGAAGCCCCAGGATGTCAGTTGTGTGAATAAATCAAGAGAACAACTCATTAAGATTTTGAGCAGGAATGGGGAGGGTTTCAGGAGGACTATTCCCGGAAAATTATTTTCATAAGGGTTTTTAAAGATCTCTTGAAGAGTTTGGGGCACTTGATTATAGGGATATAGAAAATTGAGTCATGCAAAAATAAGGTAATTATTTTTACAATATATTCTCATATGCACATGTCATAACTGCAGGAAAAACAAAAGCTGTACAAGAAAGAAAATGGAGTAATACTCTATTTGGCTCAAAAGTGAATATTCACAATAGTGTAAAATTGTGGCATAACTATATTTGAAGAATTGAGGGAGGACGGTTGGTCATTATCTTCCATATTAGGAACTCAATAGACAATATATAAAATTGGCTAATTAAGTAGAAATGTGAGCACATTATTCATAAACATGGAGATATATAACAGGGAACAGTTTAAAAGGTTGAAAATTGTCTTTAGGAAATTTTCCCTGCAGGGGCAAGGAATTACTATTTTATATGTCTTATATAACTGTTACTGTAAAGACAAATTTTAAACAGCTAAGGTGCAAAGAAAGGGCATAATTTCATTAAAGTGTATGTTTGTATATACACACATGTACGTATATGTTTTAGTGTATATAAAGCCATGTGTGAAATTTACATAAAAACAGAATCCTTCCACACTTTTTACTAAATTGATAACATTTTAGGGGAGAAAATCAGAAGTGGAATAAGAGATAATTGATTTTTCTTTCTTTATTCCTTCCTAGTTTTTGATCCATTGCAAGAAATTACTTGCAATTAAAAGAACTATAAAAGAGAAAAATTTGAAATGACTTCCATGCTTTTTTTCTTTGCCCCACAGTAATGGGTTTTTACTGAGTCTTTTTGATAGGCATAACAACTTTCACTTAGAAAATTCCCACTACTTTTTAGTCAGGGCTGTAGCTTACCTACTTTATGATTTCCCTCTGATAGAAAACTTGGCAGAAACTGTTTTCTAAAAAGACCTGGCTCCTTTAAATAGATCACAGTGAATGTACAGAGTGGTTTCAGGACTTTGGATAGGAATGTCATTACACAGCTTCTTTGGCCACCAAAAGCCTAAGGTTGAAGACAGTTTTCCGGTTAGGAGCTTCTTAATAATTGGGTCAGAAACTGCAGAGATCGCCCTCCTGGATCTGGTATTATTTTTCTGGGCCTTATATTTGTTACTTTATACTTTTAGCAAACACTGCCCCCCAAAAAGACCCATAAGTCATTTAATTAACACAGGACTTATTATTTTAAAAAATAATAACCATTTATTGAGCACTTAGGTTGTGTTAGACACTGACACCTAAGCAGCAAGTCTGTGAAGGAGGTACGTATTCATGGGGAAAAGACCATGTGATAAAGAAGAGTACCCAAGTTAAAGAAAAGTGCTCCACTGGGGATCATAACCTTACTCCACGTTATTTTCTCTTTACCTTGCCCTATACCCTCAAGCATGTCACTTCTATAGATTAGGAAATTTGGACTCCATCAGTGATTCTCAAACTTTAGTATCCTTGTGAATTACCCAGGCAGCTTGTAACCTTGTAACAAAGGTAGCTTCCTGTGGCCTCACCCCCAGATTTATTCAATCTGATTCTCAGAGGGCCAGAAGACAGAAATAGGCATTGTTTTTTTTTTTTTTTTTGTAACATGCTCCCCTGCTGGTGATACAGGTGGTTCTTTTTGTTGTTGTTGAGACAGAATCTCACTTTCTTGCCACCAGTACACTGCCATGGCATCATAGCTCACAGCAACCTCAAACTCTTAGGCTCAGGTGATCTTCTTGCCTCCACTTCCCAAGTAGCTGGGACAGGTGCCTGCCACAATGCCTGGCTGTTTTTTTTTCTTTTTTTTTTTTTGGAGACAAGTTCTCACTCTTATTCAGGCTGGTCTTGAAGTCCTGACCTCAAGCAATCCATCCACCTTGGCCTTCCAGAGTGCTGGGATTATAGGTGTGAGCCACCAGGCCTGGCCCCAGTACATGTGGTTCTTGAGCCACACTTTGAGAAAATCTCCATGGTTTTTTCAGCTTTGATAGTCCATGACACTATCTCAGTGGCATTGTTAGGGCTGTGATTAATAGGTAAAATGGAGTTGAAGGAATAATTTTTCTCATTCTGTCTTTCTATATACATTTTATTGATTTTGGAGACTTGGCAAGGAATTGGGGAATGGTTAGTTTATGAAGAGTAGTGTCCTGTCGTATTGGGACCAGTGCTTAGTGCTGTGCATGTTAATTAGAAACTGACGTAAGAAGCTGTAAGTTTACTTAAAATAGCAAGAAGGTAGAAACAACCTAAATATTTATGAACAAATGAGCAAGTTGTGGGATGTACATACTGTGGGATTTTATCTGTCAATATAAAAGGAATGAAAATACTGATACCTGCTACAAAACGTTGAGCTTTGAAACCATTAAGTGAAGGGAGCAAGACACAAAATGACACATATCGTATGATTCCGCTTATAAGAAATGCTTAGAATAGGCAAATCAATGGAGGCAGTAAGTTGATTGGTGGTTGCCCAAGGCTGCGCTTGGGGCATCAAGCTGGGTGAATGGGGAGCAACTACTAATTGGTATGGGGTTCCTTTCCAAGAGGATAAACATATGTAAAATGGATGGTTACATGCCTGTGTGTATATACTAAAAATTGTTGAATTATTTACTTTAAATTTATGGTATGAAAATTATACCTCAATGCTGATGTATCTGTGCGTGTGTATATATATATATATGTGTGTGTGTGTGTGTATAAATATATTTCTATCTATATCTATCTAAAGAAAAATCTGTAAGATCACTTGGTGACTATTCATCTAGTTAGAAGAAAGAGTACCAACCCGTAATATAAATGGAAAACCAAACTCATGCTGATTTTTAGTAGTCTCTTTTATGCACATACTTTTCTAAGACAGAGTCTCATTTTGTCACCCTCTGTAGTGTGCTATGACATCATAGCTCACAGTGATACCGGATTTTTAACACTGGATTTCCAGGCTCTTGGTCTCAATGATTCGATGAATGAGTCGCCAGACCACAGAATGAACAGTGAGGTTTTATTTACAGCTCAAAGAACCAAACCTCCTTGCAGAGCAGGATACAAGTGTTACAACTCTTATGAAAACAACTCTTACAGCAGGATCAGCAGTAAGTGCTACAATTCTTACAAAGGACCAAGCCTCTTTGTAGGGCAGGATCAGCAGTAGAAGTATCACAGCTCTGGCTGGCTCCTTCTTCCTGGGAAGTCTGCAACATGGTCTGCCCCCAGGCTCGCTGCTCAGGGGTCTTATATAGGGTTAATAGCTTAGCTGTGATTGGTCTAGACCAATCAGGAGCAGGATTGAAAATGGACCAATCAGGGATGGGCACCAGTGTTTTCCCTTGATTGGCAGGTCCTCTAGCACCGCTCTACTGGGGCCTCTGGAGGAGGAAAGCTCCCCCGCTTCCTCTAGCCTGCTGGTTACTTTGCCGGCTGCTGCCACCAAGACAGAGGTGGCAGGTCTCCCAGGCCCTGCTGGGCTGAGCTGGCTGGGGTGCCACTTTTCCGGTATCAACAGCAGCCTCAAACTCTTGGGTTCAAGAAATTCTCTTACCTCACCCTCCCTAGTAGATGGGATTGCAGGCACCCGCCAGGGTGCCTGGCTATTTTTTTGTTGTCATGGTTATTTGGTGGGCCTGGGCTGTGTTCAAAGCAGCCAGCACTGGTGTATGTGGCCATTCTAAGAGAGAGACATACAACAGTGGTCAACTCCCTCCATACTAAGTAACCACTGAGCTATGGGGTGCCCCTCACATACATTTTTAAATCACTCTTTCACTCTGTGCTTCCCATTTCAGGTAGGGCTTTGGAGTCCATGCTCTGTGCTAGTTAGGTACTGTGAAGTAATTTTTTAGTTAATAGTGTATAAACCTTTGTTGTGTTTGCTTTTTAATTAAATTCAAGCAATTCTGTCCCTTAACAAACCACAGCAGCTGGTATGACTGCTCTTGGCCTTGCCCACTTTAGTAATTGTGTAAATAGCAACAGAGTATAGGTGCCTTGAAGAGAGATTTCACAATGGAGTTCCTTTAATGCAGAAAGTTGTAGACTTTAGATCAGAGTAAAATTTCAGATATATCTTTTGAATTCTGTCTTCTCAGGGACTCATGCCCCTGATCACCATTCCACTGTTACCTGATGAAGAAGATCTGGCCACCTGTCACTGTCCAGCCAATATGCAGAGATGGGGATTAGGCCCAAATAAGCTTTATTGCCAGGAGGCCAGCAATTTTGGAGAACAGCAAGAGTAGCCTCTCAATTCTGTTCTGTCTCTAGTTACAGTTCTAATAATTTTTTATAATGGGAATGCCAGGAAAGAAACCTAGCAAATTTTAATTTCATCTGATAGAAAACAACATTAAAATAGTCTTTGCTCTAATAATGCAAAATGTTTATTAAATATTATAAAGGTAATTTTCATTTTAATAGAATATCTAAGAGAATCATCAGAGAAATCATCATCAAAGTTACCTTTACTCACATCGTATCACTTATCGTCTATATGTAACTGCTTCCTCAAAGTCTCCTGAGACAAACATCCTCACGATGATGGTGAAACCTTAAGTAGATAATCATGGGGGCTGTGTGGGGGAGAATGTGAGCTAAGCAGACTAGGTCAGCTGTACTGCTTCAGCTTTGCTTTCTTAGATGCCATCTTGCAAGCTGCTTTCCTGGCTTCACCAGGAAGAATTTGGGGCAGTTTTATACCTTCTGTGCTTTATTCTGGAAACTAAGTCTTAGTGTAGAGGGAGCTGACCACTGTGTCTATGTCTCTCTCTTAGAATGCATGAACTTCTAAGAAAGGGGCATTCTTTTTCACCTCTGTGTTCCCAGCTATTAGTACAATATATGGCACCTTAATGGATGTTTGTTTAATGAAAGGGGTTCTTCAGCAGTATTTCTCTTGGGCACCTAGGGAGACAGCTAGCATCCTTTATGCAAAATAGGATTTGGGCTTCACTGTCCATCCTTAACGTTCCTGAGATGAATATGCAGATTCAGCTCCTTGCTACATAGGCACAGGCATGCATCACGTGAATTTTGAAATACGTAAATATTAATCACATGCCAAAACCTATTAACTAATAGCTGGTCTATAAATCGTGGGAAGAGATTAGAAGCATATAGGACAGTATGCCTGCACATACACAGAAAATCCTTTCAGAATGTAGATTAAAATTTAATCTAATTCTGCTCAGTTTCAACTCTCCTATCATTTTTATTAGTCTTCACTGTAAAAGCTATTTGGGGGACCCACATAAGCAGTGAAAAAATTGGCCTAACCACAAAATGTGCCCAGAATGTCAAATGGCTTAGTACCGTCTCAATAAAGATCATAATTTGAATCAGTTGTTCCTTTTGCTTCTGAAAATTGGGACATAGTAAAATCATATGTTTTGAGACTAATTGGGAATGGAAGCCTGGAAACCCATTTGCTTTCTTTTGGAGAGCACGTGCAGGTTTATAGTTATATTTGGAGATGTATGATTTAAAACACTATTGAAAACTTTTATGGCCCTGGCCTATCAAATATTTCACGTGCTCTCTAGAAAAACCCTTTGGGATGAGTAGAGCATGGCACTGAAATCATAGAACCACGGGCTCCAGAGCACCCAACGGCAATGATTTTAACTGCCCACCTCACTTGGCAAGTGCCAAAAGGTGAGACACAAAGGAGGTTAATTGTTGCGTGGAGTTGGTACTACAGGCTTTTTCTATGTGAGGCATTCACTTTATAAACGTCCAATGACACTCAGAGGTAGAAAATACTGAAACCACTACAGTGCAGAAGGTGGCAGGCAAGAATTAGAACCTGGAAGTTCCTGCCCTGGGGTCCTAAATACAGACTTCTCTCTCCTTCAATGCCTTCTATACACATTCGTTTGACTCTTTCCTATCATTGACTTTACTATAATCTTCCAAATATATATACCTTCTGCAGCCTCCAAAGCAGTTAAACTCCCATCAGCAGACATAAAATTTTTTGGTCTGACAATCTTACTTTTATGTTGCCTCCAGTATTTTAGGTTACCTGAGGTGCCATATTGATTAAGCTACATTCTGAAGAACTAAATACATGTCAAAGATTATATAGATCTTCTACTGGGTGTAAAACTATAAATGAATGGATCTCTCTTGTTGATGTTGTAAAGTAGACATGCCTCAAGTACAACTGTAATGTTCCTGGTAGGACCGTGTAGTTTTTTTTTTTGTAATGTCTATAAAATGAACAGTTGTTCAAACATAAAAGCTGTGACAGAATACAGATGTTTCTATAGGAGGTGACACAGTGGGAGAAGGATGACAAGAGGACATGCAATGTGAGAGGCCGGAAAGTGCTAGGGGAAGAAAATAGCCCAAGTGGAGCCATGGCAGGGCAACCTTCTACTATGGAGATTGCAGTGAGGTTTAATCAATTCATCAATCCAGAATATGGTTAGAGGAGACATAAACATGTTTTGTTTTGTTTTTCTTTTGGTGTTTTGTGGCGCCCAGCGCTGTAGGGGATAACTGAAATTGTGGCAGAAGAGTAGAGCCAGGTAATTTGGGAGATTAATTAGAGGAGTCCTACACATCAGAGGGTGTGATTCTAATGTAAATGGTGCTGAAAGCAGCACCGAGTGAGTGAGCCGAGTGTGAGAAAAACAGTTCAAATAAACAGGCATATTTTTTCTTCCTTTGGCTTTCTCCCATTTGAAATATTCCGGTAGATTGTTCTCCCTTTAAAGTACTTCTCCTCTTTCCACTCTGCTGTAAGTTTCAATAAACAAGCTCCCCAGGTCAGTATTTTGAGAGTTGTTGCTTCAATTTTGCTACAGTTCACCTACATTCATTTTGTAGGTGGCTCCTCCCAACTCTTAAGTAAGAGTTACTAAACGAAATTGCTGTTTAGCCTGTAAAATTTCATTTCCTGTAGTAGCCAGCTTTCAGGTCACAAGGAACTTCTCTCAACACCCACAAGACTTTTCCTTGGGCTATAAAGTCAAGCATCTTAATTATCATGTAAACATTGATTTTTAATGCTTGCATTTGACCGAAAAGCATTTTGTTGTTTGTGAAGGCCTCCTACTTCTTTTGCTGTGGAAAAAATCTGGAGTCTGAGTCCAAGCCTTTCTCCTTTCCTAATTCTAAAAGCGATTTTCTCGCTTTTTTTTTTTTCTCCTGAGAAGGACCGAAAATATTTGACTAAGAACCTTGCATAGCTCTTCTTTTTTTAGTTGCTCATTTCTTCATTCATGGGTTAATCCTTCCTGGGTTGTTGAAAAAAAAAAAAACAGCTCCAGAATTGTGAGCACAGTCAGGGGAAAGACAGCATCCTTTTGGTATCTGTAAGCTTTGCCATGTGAGAGGATCAGCGTACTTTTGAGATGTAGAGAACTCGAAATAAATTTCTAGGGCAGGGGTACCTCAACCAGTATTAAGAAATATCACCACTTACTAGCTTTGGCTCTGAACAAGTCGCTTCTGGGAGTCTGTCCTAGATATAAATAGGCACAGTGAGGACAATAATGGTACATACCTCAAAGGTACCATTGGGGATTAAATGAGGTGGTGTATGTAAAGGTTTTAGAATAGTCCTTGGCTTGCTAGTATCACATTAGTTAATCTTTTGCAATCACCAGCACAGATGCCCAGACCTGTCCCCAGAAGACATTTGTTTTGTTTTGTTTTATTTTTGAGATAGAGTCTTGCTCTATAGCAGTGCCATGGCATCATAGCTCAGAGTAACCTCAAACTCCTGGCCTCAAGTGATCCTTTTGCCTCAGCCTCTTGGGAAGCTAGAACCATAGGCCAGCACTATCACATCTGGGCTAATTTTTATATTTTTAGTAGCGACGGAGTCTCATTCTTGCTCAGACGTCTCGAACTCCTGAGCTCCAGCAATCCACCTGCCTTGGCCTCCCAGTGTGCTAGGGATACAGACATGAGCCACCATGCCTGGCCACCCCAGAAGGCAGTTTGACTTAGGCTGGGACTGTGGCACAGCTATATGCATTCTAAGAAAGCTCCTTGGGGATTCTGATAACCACCTCTGAGTTACAACTTAGTGCCATAGGCAGTGATGCTTAAACTTTAATATATACCAGAGTCATCTGAGGATGGGAAGGGAACTTATTAAAAATGAAACTCCAGGTAGCACCCATAGAAATTGTGTTACTCTAGATCTGGTGATGGGGACCTACCTAAGAATGTGTATTTTTAACTAGAACCCTAGGTAATATATATTTTTTTTCTTTGAGACAGAGTCTTACTCTTTCACCTTGGAGTTCCATAGCTCACAGCAACCTAAAACTGTTCGGCTCAAGTGATCCTCCTGCCTTAGCTTCCCTAGTAGCTGAGGCTGTAAGTGCCTGCCACAATGCCTGGCTCATCTTTCTATCTATCTTTCTTTCTTTTCTTTCTTTCCTTCCTTTCATTTTTCTTTTTTTTTTTTTTTCTTTTTGAGACAGAGTCTCAAGCTGTCACCCTGGGTCGAATGCTGTTGCGTCACAGCTCATGGCAACCTCAAACTCTTGGGCTTAAGTGATTCTCTTGCTTCATCCTCCCAAAGTAGCTGGGACTACAGGCGCCTGCCACAACACCAGCTATTTTCTTTTGTTGTTGCAGTTGTCACTGTTGTTTTAGCAATCCCCAGGCTGGGTTTGAACCAGCCTTGGTGTATATGGCCAGTCCCCTACCCACTGAGCTACAGGTAATGCCAATTTTTCTATTTTTAGTGGAGACAGTGTCTTGCTCTTGCTCAGGTCTGGAACTCCTGAGCTTGAGCAATTTGTCTGTCTCAGCCTCCTAGAACCAGGATTACAAATGGGATCCACTGTGCCTGGCCAGAATCCTAGGTGATTTTGATGAAGGTGGTCTGCAGAGCATCCTTTGGGAAGCACTGCTATAGAGGAATCACATTAGCACCCCTCCTTCTCCACTACATGTTTCTATAGTGATAATCTTTTTTTTTTTTTTTTTGAGACAGAGCCTTACTATGTTGCCCTCAGTAGAGTACTGTGGTGTCACAGCTCACAGCAACCTCAAACTCTTGGGCTTAAGCCATTCTCTTGCCTCAGCCTCCCAAGTAGCTGGGACTATAACCATTTAAGATTGCCATGGTACCATCAGAACAGCCATACCATGCAGCTAATGCTGTCGACTCACTTTCATTGGGAGAAAAACATATGTACGCTGTAAGGTATTTTTCCAATCCTGTAGTAATGTATTAGCCTAGATATGCATTCTCTGACTCCTGACCAAAGGCATGTAACTGCAAAGTGCCTGCAGTGGGTAAAGCTGTACAGCTGTGTAGCCACTTCACTATATGGGAAGAGAGCCTTTGACAATAGAAATCATACCTTTGACCCTTGTCAATAGCCTGCCAGTAGCCACAGAAAACTGGAAGAAGGAGGCAGGATTGGAGTTTCTACTAAATATTCATTATGTGACTGGAGTTTAATGAGCCTGATGGACTTTTTTGTTTGTTTTAGTAGTGAAATGTTTTATTTGATTGCTTTGAAATACATTTCCATTCTGTCATAACTGCAAACAGAAAAATGAAGGCTTTGAGGAATTTTGACCCTCATTTGTTCTTAGCCTGTGCTGCACAACACCTGGCTCTCTACTCATTGAAGAAATGGAACATTTCATTTGTAGCGATTTTCTAGGTCTCTATAGCATTTTGAAAACTCACTAATCACTAAGTTTCACAGAGCTTAATACTTGGCCTCTTCTGCCTCTCCCCGCTCCCCCTCTACCTTCTCCCTTCTCTCTTTCCCCCTCTCCCTTTTCCCCTCTCCTCTCTCCCCTTGCCCCTAAATCCCTCCCACTCACCTCCCCTCTTTTCTAATTCTTGAGCCTGGTTCCTTTTCAGGAACTTTCTGATGAGCCATGTAAGAGGAGTTTGTGGACATTCTTATGTTTCAGGACATATCTATATCAGCTCTTGGGCAGGTTCGTGCTAGGAACTGAAAATCGGGGAAGAGCATTCTTGAAAGTCCATTTTATTGAAATCCAGTAGAAATCTCCAGTTGCGGCTTACCTCTGGAGCTTAGAAACTTAAATTATCTTAGATCCAGATAAACTTTGTTCACTTTCAGATTTTAAGTGTGGCAGAAAAATTTGTTTAGAGTTTTACAGAGTTAATTCTTGCTTTTAAAGCATGATCTTTTTGAATAGTACACTAAGCAAAGTTTAATAAACTAAGTGAAATTGATGATGGACAGCTTCATGAATATAAGCAAGTTGTTTGTACAAATCTCTACATTTCTTACGTACAGTGGAGACTTGACTTCTAAATATCCCTTGCTGTTGCTTCTAGAGATAGCAGCAAACCTTGCTGTCTCAATGCCTGAATGTTTGCTTTCCTACAATTATACTTCTTGAAGTATGCATGCAATTTGAGTTTTTAAAGGGGGAAAATTATGTTCAAGACATGATTTCTATAAATAGAAAAGAAAGGTTATTTAGTTTCTCCATTTTTGTAATGATGGGGAATACAGCTGTCTACAGTCTGCCTTTTAGAGGTATTGAGAAAATACTTTGAGGTTAGTTGTATATTTTTGTGTCATATAGTCATTGCCTCATCTCTTAATAACATTTGATTTTATGAATTTTTTTTTATACTTTATGACATGGAAAGTGTTTGAGTAATTATTAGCAAATAATATTTGTTATGTACAGAGACTCAAAAGAGTCTAATATCTTTCGTGAAGACAGACTATTAGCAATTTCATGAACCAGGGTCTATGGCTTAAAAGAGTTAATGTTTTTAAATAGTTTGCCCCACGAAAAAATAAATAAATAAAAACAGTTTGCCAAACGGAAAAAAAAAGTGAGGATGCACTTTGTGTTGAAAAAGTGAACTACCTGTATGCCTTAATAAGACCCTCTACTTTGAGAGTAGTTATCAGATTTAGGCCTTGTTCCTAGAGTGAAATAAAAGACTTAGTGAAATTTTAACAAGTTATCATTTGTTCATTGACGCTGGTAAAGGCAGCAGGCTTAAGTTCAAACAAAATGTTAGCATTGACAATAGGAAGAAAAACAAATTATAATTGATATACTAGTTACCCTTCCAAGCACTCTGTTAGCGTAAGTTGGATCTTTATCTTTGACACATTATCAGACTAGTTTTTAATATTTTATCACAAGGCTTTTGATAATATAGTTTTGAAAATCATTTCTTGAATGAATGAACCTATTGTTTTTTATCTGGATGGAACATTCTCTAAATGATGACAGGAGCCCTAAATCATATTCCCTCTTCCCCCGTCTAAATAGAATCCAGAGTGATACCAGCAGCATTCAGGAAAAAGATACCAGCATGTAAGCTTCTTATGTGTGTTTTTTTTCATGGAGCATCTACCAAGAGAGATGAGCTATGGTCTACATCTTACCATAACCAGGGGTGGCAAAAGAATGCTGGGTTGTGGGTCGGGATATTTGTGTTCTAGGGTGGCCTTTGCCACTGACCACATGTGTGACCTCCCACAGATCCTCTTTGGCCTTGGTTTTTTAACCCGTTTTCAAAAAGGTAGATTGTTTTAGATGACTACATAAGTCTCTTATAGTACTAATAGCCCATTGATTCTGTACTCTAATTATAAATCTTATGAGATATGTTCATGCTCTTTTCATCTAATCCCACTGAGCATCCTCAGCATACAGGTGATGGAACACATTGACTTCCGTTTCTGGAAAACAGTCCCAGATCAGGAAATTGCCCATTATGCCAATGACTTTCAGCAGTACAGGACTCTACTATATCTCTTTACTGGGAAAGGTACACATATGCACATAGGGAAAGTAAGTATGGTCTACAAACTAGGAGGAAAACGGCTGAAATTATTCTGACCTTTCTGGAAAGCATCTTCCTTTCTTCTTTCTTTCTCTGCTTTATGAATTGAGTCTGGCTGATCTGCTTTCTTCCTTTTGATTTTGTAATTATTGTTCAGAAAATACAGATCATGCTAGTACTGGGCTAACATTAAATAGCCAAGGAGAAGATCTGCCCACCTCTCTGTTCCCTATCACCAACAAAAACTTACAGAAACACAACAGAAACAAGCACTATAATAGACTTCTGTGCCCCCTAGCACATATACAAAATATACCATAGTGTATCAGATAGTTTCTGTATTTGTCCTATAGCTGTAAGTCGACTTTTCAGTACAAATATATTAATACCAGTGAATAAACTGTGTGAAATACTCACCAAGCAACACTGCAGCTGTCCCTGGAAGTGAAAACTTGCTGTCATAGATGATGAAATATCCTTTATGTATAAGGCAATTGTGTTGAATGTAGAAAAAGCAAGCAGACTTCCTAGGTTTCTTCCTTTTGTGGGCATGATTTTTTTTTTTTAATGGGAAAAATTCCTATACAATGATGTTAGGTCATATTTCATTTCAATCTTAATTTACAGTTGTCGTTTTGCAAGGGGAAAACATTTTAATCAGTTTCTGCATGAAGGTCAGATAACACTGTGAACAAAAGTAATTTCTTTATGATAATATCAAAACAGAAGCATTGCTGCACTTAAATTATGAAGCATATTTCCCTTATCTGGAATGTGATAGTATGACAATAGAATCTGAGAATATATCTTATTTATGCTACTGGTAAACTCAAGAAATTCTTTTCCCTTCAAGGCCTGAAGTTCTGATATTGGCTAAGAATGGGACCAGATAATATGTCCTGGAGTATAAATTACTTTAAAGGAAGTATGAGAATTATTTTAGGTATTAGGGTTTTTTTTTCTTTAGTAACTGAAGCAGCAATGACATTTTCTAACCTTTTGTAGTTTAGAGGATGTCATATGATTTTTAAAATGCCTGTGTGTGTGTGTGCATGTATGTGTATTACTTGAGGTAATGCAGTGGGGCAGAAATAATCATAGTAAAAATGTCATGTTTGTCTGTTTTGGGAGAAGAGAAAGACATATTTACTGGATAAACACAAACACACATATCCTAAACCGCTGCCTGTATATATCATCTTGTTTGCAGCCTCCCCCTACATAGTTCTTATCAGTTGCCTGTGGAGGGAAATTTGAGACTATTGTCTCTCAGATCATGGAGAAATTCATGATATTTGCAAACGGGACTATTGCCTGAGTACCTTTAGTAACGTGGTGTAGGTTCAGGGGTCCTTAAACTTTTTAAACAGGGGGCCAGTTCACTGTCCCTTAGACTGTTGGAGGGCTGGATTGTGGGCCCTGGGACCAGTCAGCCGCTAAGTAGGACAGGCAGCGGCGGCAAAACCACCGGGTGGGCTGGATAAATGTCCTAGGCAGGCTCCATGTGGCTGTGGTTTGAGGACGCCTGGCTAGGTGATCTATGGTGATAATTTAACACAGATCTGCCAGCACTCTCATGTTGTCCTATACCCTTTCTGGTCCAGTGTTTTAAGAGGTTTCACTGATTTAGGCAAGAGAAGAGTTAAAAGTTGCCTAGGATGTTACAGAAATTGTAGCATTTCTTAAGAATTTAACCCAAGAGACTTTTATTTCATCCCATTCTCAAAACTGTAACCACAAGGCATTTCCCCAGATCCTCAAATTCTTCTTCATATCTTTATGAAGCTATATGTGTTTCTAGAAGTAAGAAACAGTGCCAGTTCCATTTTGGAAGTCTTCTTAAGCATTGTGATTTTACTAGCGGGAATGCTGGGGAAAAATAGCATTTCATCTTTCGTGAACGTTTCCAGGATTATATGGAGAGGAAGGGAAATTTGAAATGTTCTCTAGCCACTGAAACATACTGTGGCAATCAGGCAAATGCTATCTCCTGTGATGGTCTAAAAGTAATCCACAGGCTTATTACAATTTCCGATGGAGTCTGTGAACCACATTGATCAGAAGAAAAAAATTATCTAATACAAGACCATTACCTGTCCTTAATACCTTGTTGATATCCCTAAAAAGCAGAATTACTATCTGTCAGCATATGTGGGGCTGTTGACATTGGGAAACTATAACAGTGATTGTATGATATATATATATATATAATCTTTATAATATCAAGCTTCTGGGCCATTCTTTCCCAGCATCTCTTAATCTCCTTTGACCAAATGACAATTTAAAAAGGAATTGGTAGCACTCATGCATCTAATAGACTGTAGAAATATTTTAAAGTGTTTTTGAGATGTGCTACGGGCTATGGTACTGCAACTGTCACCAAGCTTGAGCTGTGTTAGTACCTCCCCCAGGAGACTGCTGCAGTTGGGTAGCACTTTCTCCTTAGTAACCTTGTGCAACCAAAAGGCCGTGATCAAAAATGCAGACATGTTAGAAGAGATGCAACAGGACTCCTTGGCATGCGCTACTCAGGTATTGGAGAAATAACAGCATAGAAAAGGACATTGTGGCCTATATCAAGGAGTTTGAGAAGAAGTACCTGGCATTGCATTGTGGGGAGGAACTTCACTAGTTATGACACATTAAACTAAACACTTCATCTACTTCTACCTGGGCCAGGTGGTCATTCTTCTGTACTATCAGTTTAAAAGCCTATACTGTTCCACACACCCAGTGACCCAACAAACAAGGACTCCAACCTAACTTTCAAATACTAGAGACTAAAATTTTCAGCCTTGTGAAGGGAACACCTTGATCTTTGAACCTTTATTGTGTTTTATACAGAGTATTCTCTGTATTAGTTTGTTGTGGTTATAAAATAATTAAAATGGCCTATATTCGTATTTTCTTATATATATATTTGTATTTTGTATTCCATAATTTTGTCTGTGTTGTTTTCTCTCAAAATCCGTTCCCTTAAAAAATCTGTTGCAGATATGAAAAAAAAGTATCTTTCCTTTAAGGATCAAATATAATGATTTAAAAAAAATTTTTTGGGGGGGAGAAATTCTGTACTTAGTGAAAGAGCGCTTGAGTGCAACTCAGAAAACCTAGATTCCATCAATAAGAGGTTGAGTGATCTTGAGAAAATCACCCAGAAACATGAATCTCAATGTCTTTATCTGTAAAATTGAAAGACTAAAACTAGGTGAGCTATTGTGATAACTTCCTAATTGATTTATCTGTTTCTGAACTCAGCCCCATCCCCTATGCTGCATCCCTGTTGTCAAAAATAATCTCCAAATGTGACTATTTAGTAGGTTTCAATGGCTGTCACAAAGTCTTCACCATACTACTTTCCTTTGAAGCTTTATTTCCTACCACATTTCCATTTTCGGCTCCAGCTATTTCGGCTCCAATTTCAAATGATTTGAAATTTTCTGAGCATATAGTGTGCTGCTTTACCTTTTCATACATCTGCATGTGTATCATTCCCTGTGTAGACCATCTGTCTCTTCAGCAGAGTCCCCCACCTTGATATTCCTGATAAGTTTCCATTAATCTTTCAAATCTCGGCTCATGTTGGTGCCCCCTAGTGAAGCCTTTTCTGTCTACCACTGACACCACTGCCTCCATACCTCTGTGATTTATTTGAGACACAGTCTCACTATGTCGCCCTCTGTAGAGTGCCGTGGTGTCACAGCAACCTCAAACTCCTGGGCTTAAGTGGTTCTCTTGCCTCAGCCTAAGTAGCTGGGACTACAGGCCCCCACTGCAACGCCTGGCTATTTTTGTTGTTGTTGTTATTATTGTCATTGTTGTTTAGCAGTTCCAGGCAGGGTTCCGTGCATGTGACCAGCACCCTAACCACTGAGCTGCAGGTGCGGAGCCTATTATTGTATTTATCCTAAAAAGTTATTACATACTTGTTTATCTGTCTCCTCTTTGATTTTGATATTCCTTTTAATTTAACATTTTTAATTTTTATGGGTTCATAATGGTTGTGTATGTTTATAGGGTACATGTGCTGTTTTGATACAGGCATATGATGTGAATTAATCAAATCAGAGTAATTGGGATCTCAATCCCCACAGGTACTTATCATTTCTTTGTGTTAGCGTTACTGAAATTTCTTCTTCAGTAGGTCCTTGGTCTCAGGGATTTGAAGAATGAATCCATGGTCCACAGATCAGTGGTAAGATAGGATTTATTTTACAGAAAAGAATACAGCAAAAAAGCACCACAGCTCCTAGCAGAGGGGAAAACCCAAGTCAGAAAATATCTCTCCCTGGGTCTTTTGTCTAGGGGGGTATATATATATATCCCAACAAATTAATGGATGTAATTCCTTCCTGTTCCTAGGCCTAAGAAACTTACATGAAATTGACCAGGCTTGAGAAGTGGGGGGGTTCCCTATTCAGTGCAAGGGGAGGAAGATAGAGACAAGGCTGAGATAGCACAGTGCTCCCTAAGCTAGCAACCTGGAGGTGTTCCCCCAGCAGATGTCCAGCCCCTTCAGCCACTAGAGCCTCCTTCGGCCCCCTCTGCATCCCATCCAACCTGTAGGCTCCTCTGCCTGCTACTGCAGCACTAATAACCTCAGGGTGGAAAGGCCAGTTCCTCCCCTCAGCTAGGGCCCACTGGTTGGGGCGCTACCCATCCTGTATCATTAGGAAGGTTCCAATTCTACCCTTTCAGGTACAGTATATCCAAACTTATTAATTATAGTCACTTGTTACTACTCTTTCGGGTACAGTATTTCCCAACTTATTAATTATAGTCACTTCATTATGATATAAAATATTGTTCTATCTAAATATATTTTTGCACCCATTGACCATCCCTACTTTATACCTCCTTCCCACTAGGCCTTTCTTAGCCTCTGGTAAACATCACTCTACTGTCTGTCTCCATGAGATAATTTGCTTTTAATTTAGTTCCTACATATGAGTGAGAATGTGCAAGATTTGTCTTTCTGTGCTTGGCTTATTTCACTTAACATAGTGTTCTCCAGTTTCATCCATATTGTACATGGCAAGATTTCATTCCTTTTTATAGCTATTTAATATTCCATTGTGTATATGTAGCACATTTTCTTCATCTGTTGATGACACTTAGATTGATTCCAAATCTTGGCTATTGTGAATAGTGCTGCAATAAACATGGGGGTGCAGATATCTTTTCAGTATACTTAATTCTCTTCCTTTGGACATAGACCCAGGAGTGGGATTGCTGGATTAAATGGTAGCTCTGTTTTTAGGTTTTTCTCTTTTTTGTCCTTTGGAGGAACCTCCATACTGTTCTCCATAATTTTTGCATTTATTTACATTCCTATCAACAGTGTACAAGGATCCCCCTTTCTCTACATCCTCATTAGCATTCATCATTGCCTATATTTTTGATGAAAGCCATTTTAACTGGGGTGAGATGATATCTCACTATAGTTTTGATTTGCAGATCTCTGATAACTAATGATATTGAGCATTTTCTTTTACATACCTATTGGCTATCTTTTTTTAAAAAAAATGACTATTCACAAAAATTAAAAATCATCCCTGCATTGTCTGGATTTTTTTTTTATTGAGACAGAGTCTCACTTTGTCTCCCTCTGTAGAGTGCTCTAGCATCATAGCTCAGAGCAACCTCAAACTCTTGGACTGAAGCATTCTCTTGCCTCAGCCTCCCAAGTAGCTGGGACTACAGGTGCCCACCACAATGCCAGGCTATTTTTAGAGATGGGAGGCATGTCTCACCCTTACTCAGGCTGATCTCAAACTCCTGAGCTCAAGCAGTCCACCTGCCTCAGCCTCCCAGAGTGCTAGGATTACAGGTGCGAGCCATTCTGCTGGCATATTTTCTGGCTTTTAATTCATTAGTTGGGCTGTTTTGCCTCTGAGAGTACTTAGATAGGCTGCCCGTACGCTGTTGTTATTGTCCCCTCCTCCTGTACCCTGACTTTTCCAGAGGGTGACAATAGGGAAAAGTTCAAATTTTTTACTATTTTGTGGTTTTGAAGGAGGAACATTTTCCAGGATGGGAAGAGGCATTCAAGAATGAGGAACCAGGGTGTGTAGTAATGACAGAGACAGGAACAGGCTGGTATTTGAAGGAAGTTCAAAGTAGGCTGGGCAAGGTGGCTAACACCTGTAATCTTAGCACTCTGGGGGGCCGAGGCGGGTGGATTGCCTGAGCTCACAGGTTCGAGACCAACCTGAGTCAGAGCAAGACCTCTTGAAAAATAGCCAAGCACTGTGGTGGGTGCCTGTAGTCCCAGCTACTTGGGAGGCTAAGGCAAGAGAATTGCTTAAGCCCAAGAGTTTGAAGTTGCTGTGAACTATGATGTCACAGCACTCTAGAGAGGGTGATGAAGTGAGACTCTGTCTCAAAAAAAAAACAAACAAGTTCATAGTAGTTAAGACCTAAGGTGGGTGAGTGGGAGAGATAGACGACGAGAGAAATATGTTGGCCTAAGTCCATACAGGGTCTTCCAACCACAGGCACGGGTTTGGATTTCAGGATGGAGTTAGCAGGAAGCCAGAGGAAAAGTTGATGCTGAAAAGAAAGACAGTAAAGTATATTTCTTATAAAAATTAGTCTGCTGACAAAATGGGAGATGAATTAGAGGCAGGCAGAGCACTTCTGAGGCTTTGGTAAGAACCCAATTGAGGAAAGTATGTTTCTCTGAAGTAAAGCAATGGTCATGAGACAGAGAAGAGGGAACAGATATGAGCGATGTTAATGGTTAATTTGGATATATGCCATGAAGAAGAAGAGTTGGGGTGACTTTGAAGTTTCTAGCTTGGGGGCTCAGAAGAATGGAAGCACCATTAACAGAGGTACCAATCATGAGAGGCACAGCAGGTTTTGGAAGGAAGATTTTTTAGTTCAGTTTTGGATAACCTGAGTTTTAAGTGCCTATTGAACATCAAATGAGAGATGCATGGAGTTTCCATTTTAACCATTATTCACAGTAATCTTTTAAAGTAGGTAAATGATGTGAGATACTCTTTTTGTCTAGAAATTGACAGACTGTCTTTGTGAAAATTAGAGAATAGATTTCAGAAATATGTAGGACTGGGCATTATATTGCCTTTTTATTCTACTTTTGATGAAATGTTAGCCAATGGCTGTCCTCTAGAGAGTTACAGTTGCATACATAATTAATTCTTCTGGATTAAAATTTTTTTTCTCCATATAATTGTGGTAATGGATTCTGGCGATGTAGAATATTAGTAGGCTTGTCTTCCTAAATCTAAGGTTTAGACATTTTTTGTGTTCAGTTGCCTTTCTACCACTACTACTGGAAGACACAGGCTGTTGGTGAGAGCAAGAAGCTGCAAAAGTGTTTGTGCAGTCATTTTTTTTTTTACAACGCCTCTGTGGCCTGCAAATTACTTTTCAGCAACTGGTATGCACACAGGCAACTGGCTAGCTGTAACCAACTTCATATTCTTACCCTTTCAGGTTTGGGGGCCTGGGATAAGGGGAAGGTTTCACTGTGAAAGTGAGATGTTGAAATTCAGAATTGGCTTTGAACAAATTTATGAGAGAAGTGATGTTTCCCTTTGGTGTTCCCTTCTCTGCCTGGCTGTTCTGAATCCTTATACTTGAGGCCTTGGTGTTTCCTAATTGGGTCACGGACCACAATTCAGCAACTTGTTTTGACTTGCTCTCTCTAGTAGGCTTCAAGGCATTGTTCCTTTGACCTTTTTACTTTTCCAATAAAGCTTTTTGTTCCTGCATTTGATAAACTACTCTATGTGTGTTTGGTTACTGACGGTTTAAAGTGTGCTATAACTTTAAATTTAACAACTACATTGTAAGAGGAGTCCTGGGCAGGTCCTTTTACCTAAAGAAGTTACTCTAATGGTGGGACAGCAGCGGATACCCATGGTAGTGGGAGCTCAGAGGTCTTTCCTAATAATTCTTAAATAGTATCGATAGCATACACAAGTAAAAGACATTTGGAAAATGCAGAAGAATATGTGTTCACTTATAAAGCCTGAGAGAGTAGTAAGTAAAAAAAAAAAAAATCAAGTGGAATTCATTTATAAGCAGCTTGACCGAAGGAGAACAGATGAGTTATTTTTGAGAGATGGAGTAGAGTAATGGAGTGAGGAGAAGTTGCAAAAATTTTAGTTGAAATGACTTTAAGGGCAGGGACCATGCCTTTATCTTTGGCCTCTACAGGGCCTGGAAGAATGGTTAATATATAGGGTTTAGTAATGGTTAGTTAAAATGAAAACCAATCTATGGAGGGGAATTATTGATTTTTTTTTAAAAGAAAACTTCTGTATGTTTATTTTTACCATGACAAATACCCTAAGCCCGGATAGAATTAAAAAAGAATGTTTCCATGGATTTAGCATATATATTCACGCAGATATTCATGTTATATATACAGTCACTTAAAGAAGTTGATTAAGATACCCAGTAAATTAGGCAAAAATGAAAACTCATTTATTCCTCAATGAACTCAATATTGAAGAAAGTTCTATGACTCATAACAAGTATGCTGAAGAGGGGGGTCTTCAAAGTTGTCTACTCCTGTGTGTGAAAGTTTGTATATGTTTGTTTGGTTTTTTAAATGTTGACAAGTTTCAGGTGTATTTTAAAAGAAATGCTTTGATCTGAAGTCCATTAGAATGGCTTCTGGGAAGGAAGACTGATGTTAAGAAATAAGAGAGTATAAATAATGCAAGCAAAACTCTTTAGGTAGCCCAGGGTGGTGGATCACACCTATCATCCTAGCACTCTGGGAGGCTGAAGTGGGAGGATCCCTTGAGTTCAGGAGTTGAGATTAGTCTGAGCAAAGCAAGACTTCATCTCTTCTAAAAATAGAAAATTTATCTTGTCATTTTCCCAGGGGCCTATTGTCCCAGCTACTTAGGAGGCTGAGGCAGGAGGATGGTTTGACCCCGGAGTTGGAGGTCACTGTGACAGAGTGAAACATAAACAAACAAAAATGAAGAAAAACCTTTTGGTGATATGCAGGAAAAGCTGGTTGGGGCAAGATGATAGAAATCCTCAGTAAAATTAAAAGACATAGGAAAGTGGAGAATTCTATCAAAGGTAGTGCAACATAATCATTATCTACATGGCTAAATAAAAGACAAAAAGAATTAGTATTACTAGTTCATACTTTATATAGAAAACAGTAGTCTCTTAGAGGTAACTCTGACATGAAAGCTAACAACAGAAAACTGCCATTGAGAGTCTGGGCTTTGTTTTAATGACTACCTCATAATACGTAGCTACAAAACTCTCCAGAGTATTAGAAATCAAACTTTATGCCATGAAAATAGAAAGAAGGAAGCATGTTCACTGTACCTATTCAAAAGCAGGAATAGTAGTAAAGTGGATTCTGACAGGCTTAACTGTATTGTCCCATTTTATTTCTTTTTTCATTTATTTTTATTGTTGGGGATTCATTGAGGGTACAAAGAACCAGGTTACATTGATTGCATTTGTTAGGTAAAGTCCCTCTTATAATTGTGTCCCACCCCCAAAAGTTGTGTCACCCTCCATGACCCCCATTCCCTCTCCTTCCCTCTCTCTGCTCTCCCCTTCCCCCAGCCCACCCACCCATTGCGCCATGTACTAGATTATTTATTGTCCTCATATCAGAATTGAGTACATGGGATACTTGCTTCTCCATTCTTGTGATGCTTTACTAAGAATAATGTGTTCCAGGGGTGGCATCTGTGGCTCAAAGGAGTAGGGTGCTGGCCCCATATACCAGAGATGGTGGGTTCAAACCCGGCCCTGGCCAAAAACTGCAAAAAAAAAAAAAAAATAATGTGTTCCGCTTTTTTTTTCTTTTTTCTTTTTTTGAGGCAAAGCCTCAAGCTGTTGCCCTGGGTAGAGTGCAGTGGCCTCACAGCTCACAGCAACCTCCAACTCCTAGGCTCAAGTGATTCTCTTGCCTCAGCCTCCCAAGTAGCTGGAACTACAGGTGCCCACCACAATGCCCGGCTATTTATTGGTTGTCATTGTCATTGTTGTTTGGCAGGCCTAGGCTGGATTAGAACCCATCAGCTCCGGTGTATGTGGCTGGCGCCTTAGCCACTTGAGCTACAGGCAACAAACCAATGTGTTCCACTTTCATCCAGGTTACTAAAAATTTGTAAAGTCTCCATCTTTTTTATATCATCCCCCCCCTTTTTTTTTTTTTTGCAGTTTTTGGCCATGGCTGAGTTTGAACCTGCCATGTCAGGTATATGGGGTCAGTGCCCTACTCCTTTGAGCCACAGGCGCTGCCTTATATCATCCCATTTTAATAAATGCATAAGTATAAGGAGATGCTTATAATAATTTGGAATGGGTTAGCCTATTAAGAGAAAAATTGAAAATTTGTTTCCCTCAAATTGGGAAGCAAGAGGGAAGGGAAGAGAAAAAAGCTAGAGATATATAACCCAGTAGCAAGATGAACAGTACTCAGTAGCTTTGCCATATGTTGTCAATGGATGGAGTGTGATTCAGGAGATTTGGATCCAGTTATAATATTTTACATTTGACTTACCATTTTAACTTGCTTAGGGAATCACTTAAATTAGTCATGCCTTAGTTACTCTCTTGTAAAGACACTCTGGCCCAGAACCAGCTATTATACAGGTTCACTTAATGAAATCATGTCCTTTAGATCATCTTGAGCTCCAAAGAGAGGTATCTCATGCGAGAAGTTTTGATTACAATTGTTATCTTCTGCTTGTTTGCACCTCAGTTCCTTAGAAAAGAAACACATTTTGAAGAAATCCCTTTAATAGGGCCTTGGCAACATAGGCAGGCTGCCTTGTAATATTCACACTTCTCTAATTACAACATTGAGTATGTGTTTTTGATGGGTTTCTTATGGCAGGTGTATTGACTTTCTTCTCCCTCCTGGTGTTGGTGTAATATTTTTACAGAACGGCGGAGGGTAGTGTGAATAGATCCTGATGGTAAGGTGTGAACAGGAAGAAAGATGCTTGCTTCAGTTTTGGCTCATAGTCTAGGGAAGTTGCCTAGAATGTGGTGGTAAAAGACGGCCACATAGCAAATCTTGCCTACCTTTCCTGTTTTTTTCTCCAAGTTAAAATAACTAATGCTGTTTTGCCCATTTAAGGTCAGTGCCTTGTGCTTTTTGTACCATATAGAGATACGTTAAGTCATCAGCAGTTGATGGTGGCTCTGACTTATTATCAGTAGTAGAGGGGTAGTATCTGAACTTTTCACTCACCTTATTCCCCTGAACACCGTAATACCTCTGGGGGATAGTGGTCAAGGTGAGGCTTTTTTGTCCATGGCTGTCTCATTGGTCTACATGGGGTCCATCTAACTGCCCTTTGACCTCAATACTATGCTCAACTTAGTTGAGTGATGTTGCTTGGGGTGTACCAATGAATTTCACAGAGAATAACACAAAAAACTGTACTCTGTATAGTAATAGACAAATATATGGCTGAAGAATATGCAGATGTCTTTCACTGAAATGAGAAAATAAATTTTATGACTTTTTTTGGCATCTCTTAAGGAAGAGGAATTTTGTATTCAGTTTCTACCCACAGTGTCTCATTGTTTTCTATTATAGTAGATTCTAAATCAGATGCTGATCACCAAATTATTTTTCATGACTTTTTGAGACATTTTTCTGTTTGAGTTTTAAATTTTGTGTTTGTTTGTTTTAAGAATATAACGTCTAGGCTGGGCATGGTGGCTCACACCTGTAAACCTAGCACACTCTGGGAGGCTGAGGCATGTGGATTGCCTGAGTTCATGGGTTCGAGACCAGCCTGAACAAAAAGTGAGACCCTGTCTCTACTAAAAATAGAAAAACTGAGGCAAGAGGATCACTTGAGCCCAAGTTGGAGGTTGCTGTGAGCTATGATGCCATGGCACTCAACCCAGGGTGACAACTTGAGATTCTGTCTCCAAAAAAAACTACAGCCTAAAATAATTATTGATGGTATTTTACTTCTAAACAGTAAGGAAGGTATACTGTAATCTGTTGGGAAAACTGTATATTTTAGACTTTTCTAGGTTAAAGGAAACAATAGTAGCTTGAGTTCTAGAGCTCTGGACATTTGGCCTCATAGTTTGTCATCCAGGCCATTTGCCAAGGCTGCTAGGTAGAAGTCATCCCATTTTAAATATATATATATTCCAAAGGATATTCCTGCTTATGGAGTAGTCCCAAACACACACTGCTAGGCTTGTAAAACAGGGCTGAGGGCAGTAGGATACTGGAACCAGTTTGTACTAGCTAGTAAGAGCTGATTGTGTATATTTCCTTCCAGTGCTGTGTTGAATGATATAATGCTGATATATTGAAATAGGCTCTGATGGGAGTATTTACACCACAGAAATAGGCAAAGGCTACCAATCAGAGCTTCTTCTCCCTTTGGAGTTAGTTTTTGAATACTTAAGGGCATAACACTGGCTGGAGTCTGTTAATCCCAGCCGTTAAGGCCTATCCCAGAGTAGACTTGACATACTCCTTTCCAGTATTGGAATTGAGACTGACCTAGAACTTCCAAGGTATTTGGGGGATGAATCTAAAGGAATATGCCCACTCAAATTCATAGTTTTGAAACTGGGTGAGAAAAAGCTAAGTCATTTGAAGGATGAAAGGCTGGGATGGGGCTGAATTACCATTCAGTTTATTGCTTTCACAGCAATATTGTCTAACAGGCTGATTCCAGGTGCTAGCCATTTACCATAAGTAAGAAATATGGAATCTTTTGTCACTGGAACAATTTACCAAACAAGTACCGTGCTGTCCATTCATGGCAAAGGAAGGAGATAAACAAAATAAAAGAAGTCTTCAACTTGAGTATACTCTGTAAGTGGTTCAGTTCCCTGGCAGGCACTGAAGTATTTCATGTGTATCCATCTTATCCCTGCAGATTCTCAAGGCTTAATGATTGTCAAAACACTGTGTAAATAGTCAGTGATATTGAAGATGGCAATTTACATAAACTGTATTTTTTTTCTTTCTTTTCTTGACAAAAAAAAAAAAAAGACTTCCTGTGGGGTGTTTTTCTTTTCTTTCTTTTTTTTTTTTCTTTTGGGAGAATGCCTCAGACACCTGGGTTTTAGAGCTTTCATTTTTAGAATGCATTCATCCTACTTGGCAGTTAATATTTTTGACTTTCAGAACACTTTTGGAATACTTCTTAACTTTAAAACTTTTTTACTGTTAAAAATATTTACAACACATGTCACGGATACAGGGATACTTACATTACACATCATTAAAAAAAATCTAAACACCCGATTGGGCTATTGGACAAAAGCTATATATAGAAAAATGGAAATGTAAGTAGTCAATACATATATAAAAAGATGATCTATCTAAATCATAATTGAAAATGTAAAAGCAAATGAAAACAAAATGTTTATGTTGGTTGAGAATGTGAACTAAGTAAGTATTCTCATATGCTATTGGTAGGAGGATAAATTGGTATTAGGTTTATTGGAGAAAAGTAGGCAGTGTATTTCCAAATGTAAACTTCATTTAGCTTTCGACCTACTGTTAATTACTTCCGGGAATTTATCGTACAGAAATTTTCACATATGAATATGATATACACACACACGAGGCTATTTATTACAACATTCTTTTAATAGCACAAAAACTGGGAATTATTCAACATTGGGGATGATTTAATTAGTTAATTATAGAAAAACAAGAAAGTATGTACTTTGTAAGCATAGAAAGTATGAGGTAGATGTATTTGCACTGGTTTAAGGAGATATTCATGATACATAGCTAGAATTAGGTGAAAAAAGTGTTGTCCAATAGTATGTCTTGTATGAGTTTATTTTTGTTTAAAAATTACATATCACAAAAAAAATTACATATCGCTCTTCAATATAGATAGTTTTTTTTCCTATAGTCTTATTTTGTGGTCCTAGGTAGAGTGCCATGGTGTCATAGCTCACAGCAACCTCAAATTCCTGGGTGTAAGTGGGTGTAAGCAATCCTTCTGGCTCAGCTTCATGAGTAGCTAGGACTATAGGCACCTGCCACAACTTCCTGCTATTTTTTAGAGATGGGTCTCACACATGCTCAGGCTGGTCTCAAACTCTTTTCTTCTTCTTTTTTTATTTAACCCTTCTTTACTACTTTTTTTTTTTGAGATAGTGTCTCACTATGTCACCCTCTGTAGAGTGCTGTAGAGTCACAACCACAGCTCACAGTAACCTCAAACTCTTGGGCTTTAAATGATTCTCTTGCCTCAGCCTCCCAACCAAGTAGCTGGGACTACATGCACTCACCACAACGCCTGGCTATTTTTTTGTTGCAGTTGTTGTTGTTGCTTAGCTGGCCCAGGCTGGGTTCGAACCTACCAGCCTTTGTGTATGTGGCTGGTGCTGTATCCACTGTGCTACAGGCGCCCAGCCTGGTCTCAAACTCTTGAGCTCAGTGATCCACCCATTCAGCCTCCCGGAGTGCTGGGATTACAAGCGTGAGCCACCCTGCCCTGTCCTTATTTTTATTTTTTTGAGATAGAGTCTCACCTTGTTGCCTGGGGTTAGAGCACTATGGCGTCATAGCTCACAGCAACCTCAAACTCTTGGGCTCAAGTGATCCTCTTTCCTCAGCATCCCAAGTAGCTGGGACTGCAGGTGCCTGCCACAGTACCCAGGTGTTTTTAGAGACGGGAATCTTAGCTCTGGCTCAGACTGGTCTCGAACTCATGAGCTTAGGCAATCCACCTGACTTGGGTATCCCAGAGTGCTAGGATTATAGGTGTGAGCCATTGCACCCAGCCAGTAGTCTATTTTTTATACTAGTCTATAAGCTTATGCCCTTCTACCTATGTATTTTGAATGTCTCTCTCTACCTCTTCCCAAGTGCTGTATAGCATTCCACCCCAAGGATGAACCATCCTTTCTCCATGCACATATTCATCTATTCACCTACTTATCTATCAAATTATTTTTTGTTTGCTTATTTAAAGGATTTCTTTTTCCAATTACAAAATCAGTGCTTACCATTGGCCAAAACAAAACAAAACAAAAAAAAAACTAGCAAATGTAGTAACACAAGGGTACAGTTAGAGAAAGGTACAAAAGAAAAAAAAAATTACAGCTTAGATTTATTATTGCCAAATTCTTGAACAGTTTCTCTCTCTCTCTTTTTTTTTTTTTTTTTTTTGAGAAAGAGCCTTAAGCTGTCCCCTGGGGTAGAGTGCTGTGGCATCACAGCTCACAGCAACCTCCAACTCCTGGGCTCAAGTGAGTCTCCTGCCTCCGCCTCCCAAGTATCTGGAACCACAGGTGCCCACCACAACACCCAGCTATTTTTTGGTTGCAGTCGTCATCATTGTTTGGTGGGCCCGGGCTGGATTCGAACTCGCCACCTTAGGTGTATGTGGCTGGCGCCTTAGCCACTTGAGCCACAGGTGCCGAGCCTGAACAGTTTCTCTTCTGGTTACTTTTATGCCATTAAATAATATGCTTATGATTATATCATTATCATTTATATCAATATTATTACATTATATGATAATATGTTTAAATCACCTTTATTATCTCTTTTCTTCTCCTTTCTTTGTTTATCTATGCCAGGCTTAGAAGAAACTCATATAAGGAAATTTCACTCCGGCTTAGTTCATATTGTGGGACATATGACCAGGATGAGAAGATTTTTATGTAGAGTACATCTGTACAGGGTACTCGGCTTTAAAGAGAGAAGGAAAAACCAGAGAGGAAAGGAGGACCAATCAGGATAGTGGATCTTTCTCTATACCAGTCCCTGAAACCTGAGAAGGGTAGGGCTAGGTTGTTGTTTGTTGTTTTAGCTTTGGCTAAAATTCTCACACTGAGTTCTCAGATCTCTTAATGGCATGATAAAGTGGAGGAAAACATGGTTTTTAACTTCAAAAGACTTGATTTAGAATCCCAATTCCATCATTTTCTAGCTATGCGATCTTGGGGCAATGTGTTTAACTCCTTTGGCCCCCAGTAATCTGATTCTATAACAGTACAAAAAAAATATTAAATAAACAGATAAGAAACTTTACAAAATGTGGGTTGCTTGTTCTCCTTCCAATTAGCTGCTTGTTACAGTGAAAGTTACTTAGATCACTAAGCCTCAGTTTCTTTATATTTCACATAGGGTAGTAAGGTTGAACTATTAAAATATTATAAAGCATCAATTTGCTAGAGTATGGAAAAGGGAAGTTATAAAGATTAATGGGATTAGAAAAGTTTTTTGGCATAGTGGTGAACTTAGAAGATTACCTTTTAGCTATTACTTACTCAATTCTTGTTCAAAATAGTTTAAAAATTACAACATAGAGAAAATGGAAGCATAAGACTATTTGATATGGTCAAATGTCTCAATGAAAACCCAAGCAAAAACAAAAACTTGGCCTCTAGAAACTGAAATCATCCAGTGTTAGAAAAATTGTAGAATGGGCTACTAAACTATTGAGAAGGCATGTGCTTCCTCAAACCTTCAACTCTCCCTTCTCTGCAGATAAACTTCACAGGTATTTCACAGAGAATGTAGAAGCCACAAGATTGCAACTTCCCACCACAAGCTCTACATGCTTGTCTACACCTTCGTCTATCATTTCTGCCTTTTTTTTTTCATTTCTCATTGAAAGTGAGACAGTCCTCTCTTTGTATGCCAAATTCTTCCACTTGAACTCCAGAAACTTTTCCTTATCCATGTATTTTTTTTAAGTGTTCTTGTGTTTTCTTTTTCTTTGAACATTTCCCTTTTTCTGAGTTTTTTTCCTCATTATTCAGAACTTGTTCAAATCTCTCTCATTATCTAGAACTTGTTCAAATCTCTCACATTATTTAGAACTTGTTCAAATCTCCCTTTTTCAGTAATGAACACGAAATCTGGCATTACTCCCTCAAATCCATAACCCCAGCCTACTCATGAGAAAAACATTAATTAAAAAAGTCTCTGACCTGCACAGCTAAGGACACAGCAAGTAAAACAAAATGACAACCTTTAGAGAGGGTTGATAACTAGAATCTACAGAGAGCTCAAATTAATCAACAGAAAAAGAGCAAACAATCCTATCTACCACTGAGCAAGGCATATCAATAGAACCCTCTCTGATGAAGACAGACAAAGGGCTACCAAACATTTGAAAAAATTCTCATTGTCCATGATCTGCCAAAGAAATGCAAATCAGAACCACCTTGAAATAAGACCTAACTGCAGTGAGAATAGCCCACATCACAAAGTCTTACAGCTGCAGATGCTGACGTGGATGTGGAAAGAAGGGAAAGCTTTTACAGTGTTATTGGTGGGACTGTAAACTAATAAATCCTTTTTGGAAGGAAGTATGGAGAATTCTCAAAGAACTCAAATTAGTCATCCTATTTGATCCTGCAGTCCCATTACTAGGCATCTACCCAGAAGAAAAAAATCATTTTGTCATAGGACATTTGCACTGTTTATCACAGCTCAATTTATAATCGCCAAAATGTGGAAACCTAAATGCCCACCAACCCTGGAATGGATTAACAAGCTTCCATGGTATTTGTATACTATGGATACTATTCAGCCATTAAAAAAGATAGAGTCTGAGTGGTGCCTGTGGCTCAAAGGAGTAAGGCGCCGGCCCCATATGCCGGAGGTGGCGGGTTCAAACCCAGGCCCCGCCAAAAACTGCAAAAAAAAAAAAAAAAAAAAAAAAAGTAAGATAGAGTTTACATCTTTTGTATGACTCTCGATAGAGGTGGAACACATTCTTGTGGTTAGATATATACCACAAGATTGGAGAAGCAAGACTCCAATTCTAATATCTAATTCTAATCAATTCCAATGTCAAAGCCAGTTGACGATCTATTACATAAGAGTAAAACTTAATGTGACGGTTGGGGAGATGGAGAGGGAGAGGGGAAGGGGGATGGCGGTGTTCCCAGTTATTTGGCATAATGTTAGGGTAGATGGCACACCTCTTGGGACATAATTATAAGAGGGACTTTACAAAACAAGTGCAAACATTGTATACTGATTCTTTGTACCCTCAATTAACCTGAAACAATAATAAAAATTGACCCCATGCTGCACACTTACCCTATCTCTGTATTTTCCATCAGAGTTAATCTTTGTGAGCATTGTCTCCACTCACTCACTTTGTTTACTTGGTAGCTCAGGTGTATAGGGTGGTGCCCTAGCTGTTGAGCTATAGGCGCTGAGCCTGTTTTTTGTTTGTTTTTTTTTTTTTTTTGAAACAGAGTCTCACTATGTCGCCCTGAGTAGAGTGCTGTGGCATCACAGCTCACATAAACCTCAAACTTTTGGGCCTAAGCCCTTCTCTTGCCTCAGCCTCCCAAGCCCACCACAACGCCCAGCTGTTTTTTCTTTTGCTGCAGTTGTCATTGTTGTTTTAGCTGGCCTGGGCTGATTTGAGCCCACCAGCCTTGGTGTATGTGGCCAGCGCCCTACCCACTGAGCTACCAGTGTCGTCTTGTTTTTCGTATATGTTATGGATCTACCCATGTTTATACATAGTTCTCTATCTCAGTCTGTTTAATGGCTATATAATATTCCATAGTATGGATGTACCCAACCCTTCTTGTGAAAAGGCATTTAGTTCCCAGATTTTCACTATCAAAACACTGCGTTGACCATCCTTGTACAGGTGTATATTTCTATACATGTACATTTACACTTCTGGAGTATAAATTCCTACAATCTCCTGTGTATTTTAAATTTTTCCAGGTATTGTCAAACTACTTTCAAAATGCTGTAATTATTTATAATCTTGTAAACAGTGTATGGATGTGTACTATATTACATTAGTAATGTACAAAAGTGTACATTATATTTTGAAGAATACTAACAAACACTTTTATTGTTGAAGAAATGATTAATGATTGAAGACTTTTTGTCTAAACAGCTTATAAGACCTTATACACACTACTTCTAGGTTTTCTGACTGGAGTAACCCTGAAAAAGACTAATCCATGTCACACATAATGCTTTTGGTCGTATCTTAAAGGTCAGAACTCAATCTGGTTGCAAAGAAGGCTTTGAAATGAAATCTTAATTTTTAGGGACTACGTGCCAAGCCAAAAACTGGGGGAAATGGGGTTCTTATTACTACAGAAAAAGAAAAGAAATGTGTGTAAGGAATCTTTATGACCTGCCATTCCTTACAAAGAATACAGCCATTTGGGGAGATAGTAAGTCAGAAAAAGCAGGCCAGTAAACCAAAGGGTGTGATCATAGCAACATCTTACCCTGCTCCCTTGGAATGTTTCAAAGCCAGTGTCCCTGGGAAAGAACAGAAAAGTAACTTTCTTCCCCAACCTGGCTGGCGGACATTGATTTGCTGTTAGTGCAAAATATCAGTCCCTGTACAGAAGAGGAAGACTCCCTCTAAGTGACCCCCTCCCACATTCCAAACCTGCTGATAAGGGGTAATAAAAGCCTCTGGAAAGTGTGATAGTCAGCTGGCTGTTGGTCAGACTCCACTCTGCTCTCCTTCTCAGTAAAGCCTCTCCTTAATCCCTGGAATCACCTGAGCTGGCTTCCTCTCCTTTCTGCAGACCCTCACCTCAACTCTACCCTTGAACGCCTCAAGAAACCTGTACTTAGTTAATTATAGCAATTTTCTGCCTCTATGCTTCTTTTCTTATGCTCTGGAGAGATAGTCCCTTCTGCTATCTCTAACTAGTCCTCTCTTCTTATCTTGTTTAATACTCTGTCACTATGTCAGTTTTTTTGTATCTCCATTTCTGTCTTTTGTTCTCTTGCCTTATGATTTTTCTTTCTCTGTTTTCCCTCTGTGTATATTTTTTCCTCTACATCTGCATCCTATCCATTTGTCTCTATCTTTTGCTGTGTCTGTTTTCTTCTTTTTATCTTCAGGTATGTTGGTTTCAGTCTCAATGTCTCTTCCTCCTCCATTTCTAACAATTAGAGCTGATAACAGAGCCAGCTGCTACTTTATGCAGTTGTTTTCACATGGTAGGAAATACTTGAGGATAGGCTAGATATAGGGATACTGTAAAAATGACTGGTTGAAAGTTGGACTACATAATTATTCAGATGTAATTAATTAGACTATGTAAGAGATTGAGACAAATATTAGTTGACTGCAGAAGAACTAACTTCTCCATATGTATATATAGTACATGTGTGTGCATTATATTGTGGCAGGAAACCGACACAGACAGAAGACTCCAGGCACCAGTTGGAAGAGGAAGCGTGCTTTAACCAAGGGTGGGCTGCTTGTCCTCAAAGGCAATGGAAAGCTAAAGAGGTTACAAGGTTACTATCTAGGCCCAGCACATACCAAGGGAAGGGCACACAGATAACAGAGACATCCGCTGCAGTAGAGGTAGGAGTGTTACAGACTGTTTGGCTAATGCCTATACAGAGTGACTAGGACAGATCTTTAGCTCGGCTTTTACTCTCTTGCCTCAATATATATACACATGGAAACATTGAAGATACCAACATTTTCTCTCATGGCAAAAATATAATAAATGATATATATTTGCATTCTCTTTGCACCAAGCTAATATCTTTAGTTGGATCTATTAATTGTGCTTCAATGTATCAATAAGACAAACTTGTTTTGGATTCTAGAGTGAAGAGTTTTCTCTATAGATATTGTAAAAAATCAGCATGAAACCAGGAACCTGACTGACATACCTCCTACTTCAAGGGGGAGAGAGGAGTAAAGTGGAGAAGGTAATTTTCAAACTATACTTGAAAGTCATTCGACCATAGCATCGTCATTACAATTATCTGTGAAAAAATTTAGTTCAATTACATTTTTAAAAATTCTTTCTTCAAGATGGCATTGTTCACATCAGGATTTGGTCCTCTAAGGAGAGGAATACTAATGCCTTCATTAAGCACTATCTTAGCATCTTGATTCTTTAGAGTTCGGCATGTGGCCTTCGTGATTTTTTAATATTAACCCTCGAGAATCAGTAAACACAAAGCTCTCAGGGGAATATGAACTTTAGGACTGAGAACCATTGCATATTTATAGCCATAGTAGAGGGTAAGACTCTTTGGGAAAAAAAGAGCAATTTTGAAATAATTGAATAGCAACATAATTGCCATCGTAGTAGGTATTATACATGCTCCTGTACACTTTCTTCACACAACAGTAAGTTGGTTGTAAAGTCAGCAGGAGGAAAAAGTTGTAATGTAATAAACCTAAATTTCAGTGATAAGATTTCCAGGGGTAACTAGAGCTGCTTCTGACACTTTGTAGAATCGGATGTTGGAAGCCCAGTGGTCACAGTTCTGAGACAGTCCTTGGTCAGTGATGGGGTATTCAGGCAGACTGCTGTTGCAGATGAACACTGCTAGGAGATTGATTACACTGGCCTTTCTTTTTGACCGTTTGAATTGGCAGTTTAGCAGATTTTCCTTTTCAATGGGAAATCTAAATCACCTGTTGAACATCCTACAAAACACTTGTCTTATTCTACATTCCCTTACCCCTTATGATAGGTTATTCTTCACTGTCCTACACTTGACTAAGTGTTCTAGTATGGATGTATCTCTGCAGTGAGGTTATAGCATGTGGAAGACAAGGAGCCATGTTTTCTCATATTAGATGTGGTTATGATGCCCACACACATCATCTAATTTCTAGGGTAAAAAACAATTGAGTGGTATTTAAGAGATTGGGCATAGCAGATACAGATACCTAAATTCAGATCCTTTTTCTGTAATTTATTAACATCATGACCTTAGGCAATTGCAGGTGTCAGTTTCCTGAAAAGTAAAATGGGAGTAGTAACACCTGATAAGATTCTTGAGAGGATAAAATGCCATATAACCATTTAGCCTGATGTCTTGCCCATATGAAATGCTTAAATTATTATTATTATCATCATAAAATGTAATGGTTCAGCAAAGTCTGTTGAATTAGTTAACTGTCCTGTGGATGAGATTGGAAAATACGTGGACTTCAAAACTTCATATGCCCAGTTTTTCTAATCCCTAGTAATTCTAACAGGAAGAGGAGTGTATGAAATAATTATGTGGTTAATTTAATTCAATTCCAATAATGATTTCACTAGTCCAAGTTAAACATTAAGTAATTTGATTTCACAAATAGTAAGGAGGGACCAATAAAATAAGGAATTAGAACTATTTCCAGGTCAGCTATTTTCCATACTTAATATCTCTTAATATCAATTACAAAATACAGTTCTTGTTTTGAGTGAAATGATCTCATTACAACCAATGGATAAATAGGGCTTTGAAAGGGCTTTCTTAAATCATCTTTTTGGTTTCATCACCACTTATAAAATATCAGAATTCCAAAAATGATTATCTTGGCAAGTTATAGTCTTTGCAAACTGGTAGCTTTTAGATAGAACTAGTGAAGGTACAATCATGGATAGAATTAGTTTAGGGTAAGAAGAGCATGGCAAACTCCTAAAATGTAACCAGCACAGTTAAGGTAGTAATCAACTGAGTACAGCAACCCTGAGTACAGTACAGAGTTAAATCAGAGATGGGACAATGTTCTCAACAAATTGCTGGGGTAAGTTCTAAACAGGGGAGACAAAACTGGGGAGCTAGAGTGGGTATAAATTTAAGAAAATTTCGAATAATAAGCATGCCTCTGAAAATTTAGAGCCTACTCAGTCTTCTGAGCTAGAAATTTGACAAATAAAGTCTATGGAAAACAGAATTATGTGGACAACTTAATGGTATTTTCAGAGTCTTGGTTTGGTTTCTCCCCAGAATAGACCCTCAGATAAAGATTTGGATGTAGATAGAGTTTATTTGGGAAATGATCCCAGAAGTACTGCAAGGGAATGGCTAAGTCAGACTAGAAGGGAGGAAAAGTAAATAAAGAGTGTGTTAATCGACAGGTTGGCACTCTGTCCTACTAAAACGTACTAAAGGGTGAGGGAGCTGGGGTATTCATTCACCAACTCCCATCACTGACTGACAATCATTTCTTTGGGGTTTTAATAACCTGGTTGGCCTCTTAGGCTAGTTAAGTTGCTTTTGCAGGCAGAGAAGCACTTGTGGCTGGGAAATATAAGAAGACTTCTGCAGATGATTTGTAGGGTGGGCCAAGAAGACATGATTTGGGCATCGACAGTGTGCATGACAGCAGGAGATAGGACACATCCCATATTTGGCTAATCCTATATTAGACCAGAGATGTTCTATTTTAAACAAATAACCTGAACAAAAAAGGAAACACTGATAGCTTCAATTCATTTGTGTTACTTGAACACTTGATATGTTATCTACATAGGTCTTCTTGTATTTGTTAAAATAGTTTTATTTTTATTCTTAATCACTCTGATATATTTAATCTACCTTAGGAACAACTGTTGTATAGCATAAGGGTGAGTAGATTCTATACCATCACCTGTGAGATTTTATTTTATTTATTTTTTATACATTAATGCTTTTATGGGGTACAATGTGCTGATTTTATCAATTAGGAATGCTTACATCAAACTGGTTAACATAGCCTTTACCTCATTTGCATATTATTGTGTTAAGACAATTATACTCTATAGTTAATAGATTTGACATATATCCTTGCAATATGAACTGTAGGAATGGTCCCACCATTTATGCTCCTTCCATCAAATCTCCCTCCTCCCCTCCCATCCCCCTTGTCTTCCCTCCATCATCTTCGGCTATAGTTGTGGTTTATCTTTCTTGTGAATGTGTGAGTGATTGTATATTGGTTTCATAAAAGTACTGAGTACATTGGATACTTTTTCTTCCATTCTTGAGATACTTTACTAAGAAGAATATGTTCCAGCTCCATCCATGTAAACAT
>CAUYQV010136881.1:0-10344 GCA_963574575.1 Galagoides demidoff | reverse complement strand
TGAATTGGGCTGCAATAAACATTCTGATACAAACATCTTTATTGAAATGTGATTTTTTATCTTCTGGATATATACCTAATAATGGAATTGTAGGGTCGAATGGCAGGTCTATTTTTAGCTCTCTAAGTGTGTTCCAGATGAGTTTCCAAAAAGAACTTACTAATTTGCATTCCCACCAGCAATGTAAAAGTGTTCCCTTTTCTCCACATCCACGCCAGCAACTCTGGCTTTGGGATTTTGTAATATGGGCTAAACTTACTGGAGTTAGGTGATATCTCAAAGTAGTTTTGATTTGCATTTCTCTAATAATTAAGGATGGTGAGCATTTTTTCATATATCTGTAGGCCGTGTGCCGATCTTCTTCAGAGAAATTTTAAACCAAGAATTTTTAAGCCTTCAAATAACCGGAGAGTTTGACTCATACTCAGAAAAAAAAGGCAATAAATAGAAATTGACTCAGAATGAATCCAGACATTGGATGTAGTACACCAAAATTTCAAAGCAGCCGTCAAGAATATGTTCAAAGAATTAAATAAAAGCACCATCTCAATGAATAAACAGATGAAGATGCTCAACATAGAAATGGAAACTCAAAGTAACATGGGATTCTAGAGCTGAAAAATATACTAGATAAGTTCATTAGCAGATTGTGACTGACAAAAGTATCAGTGATATTTAAGATAGATCAATAAAAATTATACAATCTAAACTACAGAGAGTGAAAAGAATGAAGAAAAATAATAGAGCCTCAGAGACCTATAGAACAATACCATGTAATCCAACATAGGTGAAACTGGGATTTTAGAAAATGAGATCAAGAAAGGGAAGAAAAAATATTTGAGGAAATAATAAATAAAACTTTACAAATTTGGTGAAAAATATTAACTTTCAGATCCAAGAATGTAAGTAAAACCCTACCAGGATAAATATAAAGAAGACCACACCTAAGTCAAAATTTCTAAAAGCTAAAGAGAAAGAGAAAATCTTGAAATTATTGAGAAAAAAAACTCTATTATATACTGGGAAACAATAATATAATTAACAACTGTCATCTCATCAGAAGCAGTGGAAACCAGAAGTCAATGGAAAACATATTTAAAGCACTGAAAGAAAAAAAAATGTGTCAAATCAGAGTTTTAAACTTTACGAAGACAAAATAAAACAAAGGTTTTCAACCTAATTAAAATTAAAATAAAACTTATCAAAGTTAGGAATGCAACGAAAACAGGGATTAAAGGGAATTTTATAGCATTAAATGCATATATTATAAGAGAAAAAGATTTAAAACCAATTACCTCTGCTTCTACCTTATGGAAACAGAAAAAAAAAGAGAAAATTAAATATAAAGCAAGCAGAAGAAAATAAATAATAAAATTAGAGTGTAAATCAATGGAAATAAAAAAAATAGAGAAAATAAAAAAGTTGGTACTGCAGAAAGATCAGTAAAATTGATAAATGTCTAAGCAGGATAACCAAGAAAAAAAGAGAGAGGCCATAAATTACCAATATCACAAGTAAAATACATGAAACTAAAACTAGCGCAACTTAAAAGAGAAATACATAAATCCAAATTTAAGAGTTGGAGATTTTAATATACTTCTGATAGTCGATAGAACAGGTAGACAAGAAAATCAGGAAGGACATAGAATATCTGAATGATGCTGTCAATTACATTGACCTGACACTTACAGAGCACCACGCCTGTCAACTGAAGTAGACACATTCTTTTCAAGTGCACACAGGTTTTCCAAGATTGATCATATGCTGCTCTATAGAAACTATTGATATATTTTATTACAAATAGAATTTAAATTACAGCTCGGCGCCTATGGCCCAAGTGGCTAAGGCACCAGCCACATACACCTAAGGTGACAGGTTTGAATCCCGCCCGGGCCCGCCAAACAACAATGATGGCTGCAACCAAAAAATAGCTGGGCGTTGTGGCGGGCGCCTGTGGTCCCAGCTACTTGGGAAGCAGAGGCAGGAGACTCGCTTGAGCCCAGGAGTTGGAGGTTGCTGTGAACTGTGATGCCACAGCACTCTACCCAGGGGGACAGCTTGAGGCTCTGTCTCAAAAAACAAACAAACAAAAAAGAATTTAAATTCCAAACTGTGAAAATTCTAAGATTCAAAATAGAGTCACTTGTGTCAAACCCTGGCCAGTGGAGCCAGGGAAGGTTGTGAAGGGAAGGCTCTCACTTATGATTTGCCGGATAACATTAACTATCATAAGAATTTTTTCCAAACCTCATCCTACTATAAAGGTCACACAAGGACAGCTAGTTGCTTACACAGAACACTTTTTTGACACTCTGTCTCATGAGCCCACAAACAAACACAAGGCCCTAAGGATAACTCCAAGATTATAAGCCCTACTTAAAAACTTACCAGCTCTAGCAAGATGCTGCCACTGCCAAAAACCTTTTTTTTAAACAACTGATAGAACCATCTCTTTCTCTATAAACCCCAAATTTTCCTTTGTTCTCTGGACATATTAGAGACCACACTAGTCTGTATGTATGTCCCAGTTTGTAATGCTACTTGTTTTACATTATTCCCAAATAAAACTTTTGCCTCTCTATATTTTTATGTTAACAAAATGAATAGCAATATGATACCTGCAAAAGCCCCAAATATTTGGAAATGAAACAACACTCTCATAAGTAACACATGGATCACAGAAAAAAAAAAAAGGAAAATTTTTGAACTGTATATTAATATAATAAAAAATAGTATACCATAGCTCAATTAGTAGGGTGCTGGCCACATACACCAAGGCTGGCAGGTTCAAACCCAGGCCAGGCCAGCTAAAACAACAATGGCAACAAAAAAAGAAAAAATAGCGGGGTGGTGTGGCGGGCGCCTGTAATCCCAGCTACTTGGGAAGCTGAGGCAAGAGAATCGCTTAAGCCCAGGAGTTTGAGGTTGCTGTGAGCTGTGACAATCACAGCACTCTACACAGGGTGACAGCTTGAGACTCTGTCTAAAAAAAAAAAAGCAGTATATCAAAATCTATGGTCTCTGGATAAAGCAATGGTTAAAGGAAAATTTTTATTAATAGCTCTAACTACTTATATTAGGATAGAAGAAAGGTATGAAAAGGAATAACCTATGTTTCACCTTAAGAAGCTAAAAAGAAAAGAAAAGAAAGTGAATAAATGATAAAGAATGAAAATCAATGAAATAGAAAACAAAGACAATAGGCAAAAAAAAAAAATCAATGAAACTAAAAAGCTGGGTTTTTTAAAAGATCAATAAAATGTATGAACCTCTTCCTAAACTTAATCAGAAAAAAATAAGAGAAGATATAAATTGCCAATATTAAGAATGAAATTAGGGACATCTTTATAGTTTTTATAGATAGTAAAAGGATTACAGGGGAATATTATAAAAATTTTAAGAGAAAACATTCAAGAACTTCAATAAAATAAAGCACTAAAAAAGTTTTCCAAAATATAATAGAGGAACTTATTAGATAGGACAAGTTCCGGTGACATAAGCTTAGGGAAAAAGGTTGAGGCAGAGGGAATGAAATATGCAAATTTCCATAAGAAGGAAGATTTGGACCCTGCTGGTGTCTACTGGAAGATGCCCTGGAGGGATGCCATCTGCTGGCTACCCAGACCACTTACCTGTGTGCAGTCCTTGAACTCTTGTCCCTTTCTCCCACAACCAAGTCCCAGAGATCCTTCTATCTCCATATCAAACCTCCCTCCTCCCCTCTGTTTCACTGACATTTTTAACATCTCCTTTAAAATCACCATAGTCTCTTCTAAGAATTTAAGCAACAGCTTCCTACTTGATTTCCCTGCTACCTCCCCTTGTTTTCTACTTTGATCCATTGTCTACATTTCATCCAGATTCTTCTTATTTTTTAAAACTCTGATCAATAATGGGAGAAAATGTGTGCATTTTATTTTCCAGAAAAAAACTCAAATTACGAGAAAACATTGCCAGGCATAGTAAAATTCTTAAATATATGGATGCTTCATTATTCCTAATTACCCCTGTATTGAGTTACAATTAATGCTCTACTATCTAATGCACCAGATCAATATTATCAAAATGGTTTCAAGGCTTAGTTTTTAATCTCCTTGTGTTCTGTGCCAACCCTTAAAGGTTATCATCTTCTTTTCTTTCATCTTAATCTTTTCATGCATGTTGAAATGCATTACTAAGATCAGCTCTTGGAATTCTTTAAGATATATGGCATGTGGCACACACATTATTCTAAAAACATTTTCTAGAATTGATTGCAGTTCCTACTGCCTGGCCAGTCTTTAATAAACTGTCGTTGCAGCTACTGCTTGTCACACCAGCTATCCTAAGGTGTCTATTTGTGTGAAATTAAGCACATACTCATTTTGTTTCTTTCAGTCCATCTGGCACTTCCTTTCTCCTGATTTTTTTTGGACTACTGATTGCTTGACTCATCTCCTATTTATAACTTCTCAGACTTGATGTATTGACCCTTTATTGACTGGGTTTTTCCCTCCACTACACCTCAAACTCACCTTCTTTCATTTGTCTCCTCTGGCCGCTCAAGTTAATTAGCTGCCCAGTCTAGGCCACCCCAGGGGCTGTTCCCAGCATTGACCCTGTGTAGCCCAAGTCCCTGCCAAGTTCTTTTTGGCTCTCACATTTGTGATCCAGGATTAGTTTTATGTCTATGATCTTTTTCGGCTCTAAAATTCTCTAATGCCATTGTTTAAAAGAAGCTATGTAAAAGTAACTCTATTATTATGACCACTGACATCTAAGTTCTTGAAGAAGCTCCTGATTTATCCAATATATATTTACCAGGTATTTGACCATGCCTTGCATTTTGGTCTGATGGCTCTCCCAGGTTTTCCTGGGTCTTCTTCCTTTTCATACAGGGTTTCCCCTAATAAAATACTTGCTTCTCTATTGTGTTCCATTGATCTATATGTTTATCTTTATACCAGTAACATACTGTCTTGATTATTGTATGCTTATAGTAAGTTTTGAAACTTGGTGGTATAAATCCTTCTACTTTATTCTTTTCACTCTGTTGCCCAGGTAGAGTGCCGTGACATCATCATAGCTCAGAGTAACCTCAGACACCTGGGCTCAGGAGAGCCTCTTACCTCAGAGTAGCTGTGACTATAGGCACCCACCACAATGCCTGGCTAGCTTTTCTATTTTTAGTAGAGACAGGGTCTCATTCGTGCTCAGGCTTGTCTCAAACTCCCAAGCTCAAGCAATCCACCCACTATTCTTTTTCAAAATTATTTGTACTAACCTGTCTTTTACCCTTGCATATCATTTTTTAGTATGATAGTTTATTTTTAAACTTGCTTATATTTTGATTCAAATTATGTAAAATCCATAGATCAATTTAAAGGAAATTATCTTAAATATTGAGTCTGTCAATCCTTGAACATGATATACTGAGATTCGGCTCTTCCTTGATGATCCTTTGCAATGTTTTATACTTTTCAATTTTCATGGCTATGTATCTTTTGATATCTTTTGTAACTTTATTTCTAAGTATATATATTTTTGTTATTGTAAATGAAATTTTGAAATTTTATGTTCTAATCGTTCATTGCTAGTATAAAGAAATACAATTGATTCCTAGATAATTATTTTGTATTCTGGGATCTTGCCAAGTTCACTTATTGATTCTGGAAACTTGCTAGTAAATTCCTTAGAATTTTCAGCAGACATTATCACGTCATCTGCAAATAGAGACTGTTTTACTTTTTAATTTCCAACCTTTACATATTTTATTTATTTTCCTTGACTTATTGCACAGACTAGGACTTGAGTAGAAGTGGTGAAAGTGGACATCTTCGTCTTCCTACTGACTTAAAGTAGAAAGCAATGAGATAGTCAATACTGAGAATGAATTAAGCTATAGGTTCTTTGTTTTTGTAAATCTCATTAATCAGGTTGAGGAACTTGCCTTCCATTCTAAGATAAATGAGAGTTTTTTCATAAATGGATGTACTAAGACTTCTTTTATTACCTAATACATGGCCTATTTTGGTAAACGTACCACGTGAACTTGAAAATCGTGCGGTTTTTTGTTGTTGTCTTATGTACTATTCAGGAAATAGAATTAAGTCAAGGTGGTTGATGGTGTTAAAACTCATTATGATTGTGAAATTTGTCTATTTCTCCTTTTGCTTTTATCAATTTTTATTTCATATATTGTGTTTTCTTTCTAATAAATTGACATTTTTATCCTTAAAAATGTCCCTCTTTATACTTAGTAACCCTTGTAGTATAGAAGTCTAATTTGTCTGGTATTAGCATAACCAGTCCAGTTTTATTTATTATGCTTACTGTTCATGTAGTTTGTCTTTTCCCATTTATTTAGCTTCAGCCTATCCAGGTCTTTGTATTTAAAGTGTGTCTTTTATAGATAGTATATAATTGGATCACAATTTCTACTTATAGTTGGAGTGCTTAGTTCATTATCATTTAACACAATTATTGACATGGTTGAATCTCAATCTAACATTTTGTTACTTGTTTTTTATCCATCTCCTCTGTTTTCTCTTCTTCTGTTCTCCCTCTTCTGTCATTTTTAGATTGTTAGAATGACTTTTGAATTCATTTTTATTTTCCCACTGGCTTTGGCCATAATTCTCTGCATTTTTTTAATGACTACTCTAGAGATTATATATACATCTTTAATTTCTCACAGTCCACTAACACTTAATATTGTACTTCATGTAATACATTTAGGAATCTTGAAGAAATATAGGTCCATTTATTCCCCATCCCCAATCTTGTATGCCATAGTTATTTAACTCCATACAATTCTTTGTCTTTAAACACTTATATGTATAATAAAGAAATTAAGAGAAAGAAAGAGAAAACCAAATAGTCTTTAATATTTATCCAGATAATTACTATTTCTGATGTTCATCATTCCTTTCTTAGGATTTAAGTTTTTATTTGATAATTAGTTTCCTCTGGCCTAAAGTAGTCCTATTAGCATTTCATGTGAGGCAGGTCTGCTTGCAGCAATTGTGTGTGTGTGCCTTTTATTTGAAAATTTCTATATTTAATCTATAATCTTGGAGGCTGTTTTCACTGGATTTAAGATTCTGGGTCTACAAGGCTTTTTCTTTTATGGTTATTGTTCTTTCAGAATTTGAAAGATGCTTGTCTTTCTTCTGGTCTACATAATTTCTCATGAATATCGGCCTTGAAATCCACTCAGCCATCTGATTTCTTCTTCAAAAACTAATCTTTAGTACTTATCTCTCATAGAAAAACGAATTGAGTTAACCAACTTTCTTTTGCCAAAGAGTTGGTAGTTAGTTCTTTTCCCTTTTTTTTTTTTTGTTTGCCTACATAGCTCTAGTAAATAAAGGTTTACTTAGAGAAAAGAAAAAGAACCTATTAAATCCAAATGTCTCCAACTTGACCTTGAATTAATAATCAATGCACCCCTGCAGGGGAGATAAAGAAAGAAAGAGCATCCTTTTCTAGCCTCGGGATGTATGTTCTCTGAGTGACTCTTGGAACTGAGATGAGAGAGAAGTGTTTGCTTTGATGGCAAGCTTTTACTCCCAGGTGTAGGGAGAAGCTGGTGTGGTGTATGGCTGACCTGGGGCTGGAATTAAGCCTTTAATTATGTCAAGAATAAAACTTCAAGGGGCTGTGCACTCCCGTCTGGAAGCACTCTGTCTCTATGCCCACATGAAAAGGGAAAGAGTCAGCCAGCTGAGGGGTCGACAGGGTGTCTGGAAACTAGAGGAGATTAACTTCCCCCCAAACAAGACACAACAAAACAAAACAATGGAAACAAAACAGATTGAAGTTCTGCTCTTTGAAATATGTCCCTTCTAATGTCCTGTAAAAACAGACACGGCATTTAGGGTTCAACTAGATTTGTCTTTGGTCTTCTCTAACAGGCTTTTGAAGGGTAAGTGCCCTGTTCCAGCATGCAAAACATGCTTCAGGCCAGTGAGTGTCTAAAAAAGCATAGTGTGCAGGTGCTCCTGGGTGCAGCCCAGTTTGAGAAGCCAAACATGTGGTGCTGGCTTTGCAGCCAGGGGCACATGAGTTTACGTCCCTGCTGTGCCACTCAGCAGCTATTTGACTGTGGGTATGTGCCTGAGAACTTTTGGTAAGGAAGCATAAAATCAATAATAAATATTTAATCTCTTGCTTTTCATCTTCTGTGGTAGAAACATCTAATACCCATCAGTGTCCTGCTTTTCTGGCCCTCTGGGCATCCAACTCGTCCTGGAATCTGGATGAGTATATGAAACTGAACTCTATCCAACTAACTTTGAACCCTAAGGTACAAAGGATACCTTATTTTATTGTGTTTCACTTTATTGCTCCTCACAGATAATAAGGTTTTTATATAAATTGAAGATGTGCAGCAACCCTGCCTTGAGTAAGCCCACTGGTGCCGTTCGTCGAATAGCATGTGCTCATTTTATGTATTTCTGTCCTATTTGGTAACTCTTGCACTATTTCAAAGTTTTTTATTATCACTAAAATTGTTACAGTGATCTTTGATGTTACTATTATAATTGTTTAGGGGAGCCATGAACCATGCCCATATAAGATAGTGAACTTAATCAACAAATATTGTGTGGGTTCTGATTGCTCAACTGACCGGCCATTCCCATCTCTCACCCTGTCTTTGGGCCTACTTCTTCCATGAGACATAACAATGTTGAAATGAAGCCAATTAATAACCCTACAATGGCCTCTAAGTGCTCAATTGAGGGTTTCACACTTCTTACTTTAAATAAAAAGCTAGAAATGATTAAGCTTAGTGAGGAAGGCAGGTCAAAAGCCAAGATCAGATAAAAACTAGGCCTCTTGTGCTAGTTAGCCAAGTTGTCAATGCAAAGGAAAAGTTTTTGTAGAAAATTAGAAGTGCTATACCAATGGATACATGAATGATAAAGCAAAACAGCTCTATTGCTAATAATAGAGAAGGTTTTAGTGGTCTGGATAAAAAGATCAAACAGCCACAACATTCCCTTAACCCAAGACATAATCTAGAGCAGTGGTTCTCAACCTTCCTAATGCCATGACCCTTTAATACAGTTCCTCATGTTGTGGTGACCCCCCAACCATAAAAAATATTTTTGTTGCTACTTCATAACTGTAATTTTGCTACTGATATACAGGATGTATTTTCATTGTTACAAAGGAGTTGCAACCCACAGGTTGAGAACCACTGATCTAGAGGAAGACCTTAAGTCTCTTCAATTTTAGGAAGGCTGAGAGAAGTAAGGAAGCTACAGAAGAAAAGTGGGAAGCTAGCAAAAGTTGGTTCAGGAAGTTTAAGGAGAGAAGCCATGTCTGTATAACATAAAAGGGCAAGATGAAATAGTAAGTGCTGATGCAGAAGCTGCAGGAAGTTATCTAGAAGACCTAACCGAGATCACTGATGAAGGTGCCTACACTAATCCTAGATTTTCAAGGTAGGAAAACCACCTTCTATCAGAAAAGATGTCATCCAGGACTTTCATAGCTACAGAAAAGTCAATGCTTAACTCCAAAGCTTCAAAGGACAAGCTAACTCTCTTGTTAGGGGCTAAGGCAGCTGGTGACTTTACTTAAAGTAAAAGCCAATGCTTCTCAGCTATTCCAAAAACCTAGAGCTCTTCAGAATTATATAAAGCTACTCTGCCTGTACTCTGTAAACAGAATTACAAAGCCCTGATAACAGCACATCTGTTTACAATGCTGGTTTTCTAAATATTTTGGGTCCAATGTTGAGGCCTACTGTTCAGAAAGAAAGATTTCTTTCAAAAGGTAGTAATGTTGACAATGCACCGAGTCATCCAAGAATTCTGATGGAAATGTGCAAGAAATTAGTTGTTTTCATGCCTGCGAACACAGCATCCATTCTGCAGCTCATGGACCAAGATGTCACTTCAACTTTCAAGTCTTATTATTTAAGAAATATATTTGATAAGGCCATAGCTGTCATAGATATTGATTTGTCTAATGAATCTAATTTAGTAAATTAAAAACATTAGCAGTGTCATAGATGCCATTAAGAACATCCATGATTCATGGGAGGGGGTCAATATATCAACACGAATTTGAAAGAAGTTAATTACAGCCCTTGTGGATGACTTTGAGGGGTTCAAGGCTTCAGTGGAAGGAGGAAGTCACCTCAAATGTAGTGTAAATAGCAACAGAACTAGAACTGTTGTGGAGTCTGCCGGTGTGGCTGAATTGCTGCACTCCCGTGGTAACCCTCAAACACATGAGGAGTTGCTTCCTGTGGATGAACAAAGGTGGTTTCCTGAGATGGCATCTACTCCTGGTGAAGATGCCATGAACATTTTTGAAATGATAATGAAGGATTTGGAATATTCTATAAAG
>CAUYQV010136876.1:0-39532 GCA_963574575.1 Galagoides demidoff | reverse complement strand
CCTGTGGTCCCAGCTACTTGGGAGGCGGAGGCAGGAGACTCGCTTGAGCCCAGGAGTTGGAGGTTGCTATGAGCTGTGATGCCATGGCACTCTACCCAGGGGGATAGCTTGAGGCTCCGTCTCAAAAAAAAAAAAAAATGGAATGGACTGACCTATTGACCCTGAAATCACATCTAAGAGACTGCAAAAGAATGAACATGCCTGAACGTGCAGACTTGTATTGTGAGAGTGAGGCAAATACGCATGCATCACACCACACGTGCGCACACACACTCACACGCAATCTCTGACTTCTCTGGGTTCTAGAAAGCCCATGAAGCAGTCCTGGTGATGCTTTGATCACAGGGGCCTCTATTTTCGGGAATGTCTCATTCCACCATTGTGCCCATGATCGGGGGTAGAAGGACCTTGGTTCACCGCACTGAAAACATTTCTCTACTTGGATGATGTCTCTCCTTAAAAAATAAACACATGTGTCTCTGTCAAAAACATTAAATGCCAATGGTTGATTTTAAGCTCTTGGCTCTCTTATTTTAAAAGGTCCTTGTCATCAGATTTGAAATTTGACAAGCAACTTCTAAATGATTAGCAGAGGTAAAAAGTATGCACCATCCTAAGACTGAGAGCTGTGAGCTCTGCGGGGCAGGGCAAATGAAGATCAATTTGCACACTAATGACATTTTCAAATTAATAGTTTTGGTTTTTCGTGGGAATTGGTTTCCTTATGAACATTATGGACGTAGAATCTGAACGGATGCTTTGTATATATGAAGAGGTGGAGAGCAAGTTTAGGCCACTTTTTGCAAGATTGACTATGTCTCTGTATTAATCAGGCACATGTTTCACATCTATTTTAAAACAAGCAGTGTACCAAACTCGGGTGTCTCAGAGACAACCACGTCTTTCTTTCATCTTTTTCCTCTCTCCTTCTCTCCCTGCTATGTTCCATCTCTCTCTTTTATTCTGCAATTATTTAAGAAATTTCTATATGCATGGTAATTAGCTACCTCTCTTACCTGTTTTGAAGATATAAAGAATGACTCTTTCCCTTGCTCCTAGGAATGTGTAACCTAGACAAAGTGCACATGCAAACACACACATCAAAAATGAAAACCCCGTGTAAGTGCAATACAGAACTTGTTGGCATTAGGTTACAAAATCGAAGAGATGTTACAAGGTGGTAGAATAAAATAGAAATGAAATAGATGATCTATAGACAGCCAGAAGAATAAGGGGATCACTCCCAGCTGGGGGAGGCTTTGCACAATCTGGCCAGTTAAAGAAGTGAGCAGCACGAGCCCCTGATGAGAGACAGAAACTGTGTTTACATGGACTCCCTGGGCAGGTTAGATCTTAGCTGGAGTAGGAAGGACGGGTACTTGGCACCGAGGTAGTGCACAGGGAAGGCACGTGGCATGGCAGAGAAAGGGATGCCAATCTGCCTGGGACACAAACTCCTGCAGAGAGATACAGGACAAAGGCAGGTTTGCCGTCTGCCTCCTTTGTCCCTGTCAATGTGAATTCAGACGGAACCTGGACAGAAGCCCAGAGGACTGCACAGGACAACTTATTAAAATAAGGCATCATACTTAAATATGCCAGGCAGTCTTTCCAGAGCACTCACAACTAGATTCTTCCCACCACCTACCTTACTTGGCCATAAGAATAAAAGGAAAAATGAACCCTCAAGAGGTCTGTCTCAGCAGCACGATGTGTGAGGCCAAGTCAATTTCATTGTACTCCTGTTGGACTCAGGATATAAACAGATCCAGTCACACAATCCACGTTTTAATTCAATCATATGCTTTACATCATTTTTCCGCATTTGATGCAAATTGAAAATAACACTTAGCTTACAGGAAGTATGGGACAAAGTATTTTCTCATGTCTGTACCTGAGGCATTTTATTCTAGAAAACCTAAGGGTAGTTTCTAGAAGCTATTAAGCAAACACAGCTGCATAAAGAAGCTTATTAATTTAAGATAATCTCCCTGGTGTCCTATCTGACTCATCTTAATAATATAAAGCAGTCTTGCATTAAATATCTAAATGTTTGAATGAATTTCAGTTGTACAAAAAGTATCTGGAGACTTAGAATATTTTAAGCCTTTTAGGTAAACTGAAAAATCAACAAGCACAAAAGTATGATTGGAAATTTCCATGTAAGTTCCATAGAACCAGCTGGATACCAGTGAAGGGCGCTCAAGGTCTATACAGAGGAAGTATGGCTGCTGTGAAGAAAAAGGGAAGCGCTGTGAATTTGTGGTTAGACAGGAAGCTGGGACCATCGCAACCTGCACTCCCCATTCGCAGTTACATTCCTCAGAGTGGGAATGGCCAATGTCTTTCCCGTGGAGGGTATTGCCACCAATCAGCCATGGCAGCATCTCTGCCGAGTATGAGCAGAGCCTCAGATTCCTTCTCAGCTCAGTGCCACAGCAGGCAGCACCTGTACGAGAGCTGTTATCTGAGACGGAATTTATTTGTCATTCCCCTCATAGATCTTTATCTGCACTGGCAGAGCAAAATATGCCAAAAAAGAACTAAATGAACCCTCTGAGAGGCGGCATTCCAAGGCTTGGTTGTGCGTTTCTTCGTTCATATGGCATCCAACAAATACCTGAATAGGACCTACGTGGTGGTGCCGGGACCCAGAAATGAAGCAGAAAGACTGCACGCCCACCCTCCCAAAGCTCACATTCTAACGTAAGAATTCTTTTATTCTCAACACATGCATATAATTACAAATGAAATGATGCCCATATTTAACAGTAAAGATTGATGGAAAATGTGAAGGGTCTGAAGGAGCGGTGGGGAGAGTTTAACCTCTTTGTAGGCTGTCTGGAGTAAATGATGGTCAAATACCAGCGATATTTTGCCCTTGAACCCATTATTCAATGAGGTGGTGGATCTCTACTGCCTCTAAGGGGTGGCACTGATGACATGACAGTAAGAGGACCTGGGCCTACAGAAAGACCTGGAGTCGAGAGCTCTAGGGAATAGAAGATTGAATGTATGGTGCTGAGACAGGAATACAGGGGACTGAGGGTCAGACAGGGGCCAAACAGCTGATTCATAGGGAACCAAAGAGGGCCAGGGAGGAGGTGTGGTTGACCAGATGGATGGAAGTGAAGCCTCCATACTATAACCTCAGATAGGGAGTATGGACTTTTTTTTCTAGGTGCAATGGAGGTTTTAAGCCCAGGACTTATATGATCAGATAAAAACAAATTTTTAAAGATTGCTCTGGCTGTTGTACAGGGAACAGGTAAGAAACTACGGAAACTGTAAGATGGTTCAGAAGGCACTAGGTACAGACGATAGTGGCTGGACCGAGGATGGCAGCAGAGAGGTAGGTGAGGCTGTCGGGATTCAAGGCACATTTTGAGGGTAAATCTGACCAGCCTCCTAATAATAATAAGAATAATAATTACAATATTACAAAGCATAAGCAAAGCTCACAAACGATTATTGTTTGTGGAATGCGTGCTATGTGCCAGGCCTGTTGCTAAGCATTTTGCACACGCTGTTTATTTTAATTCACATGAAAAGCCTGTAACGTAGATAACTATTATTATCCACACACTGCAGATGAGATAACAACTGGGAAAAGTTAAGTAGCTGGTTCAAGAACTCAGAGCCACTAAGTGGTGAGACTAGAATTCAATGAATGTGTCTAATGCCCAAGGCAGAGGTTTGAGACTACTCTCCATCAATCAGCACCAAAACTGGGATGTTTCTCTCCCTCCTCAACCTTTCCTACCCTATAAACATGCACTGATTTGCCAGTCAAGAGAGCATATAGTTGATTCAGATACAGCCTCTTACCCGAACTCTATTGGCCCATTTTCTATAGAACTTAAGCATATCCAACACAGATATTTAGTCTCCTCCCCACTGTCATCAGAGCACACAGGAAGCCACACCACATTCTAAATAAAGATCACAATCACCAACATCCTACAATAACTCCAGTTGAGTGCCTTAAAAAGCCCTCTTTTTTCCCCCTACACAGTTCCAGCAGGCTCGACCTTGGCTAATTCTGGATGAGTATGTTTCTCTATTCAATGGGAGAAATGTTTTTAAGTTTAAATGAGTTTGCAACAAGAGGTATAAACAGGAAATAGACCACTTGAAATCATTAGTATAGTTGCAAAGTTTGGTAGAGCCGAGTTATCAAGGAGAACAGTTCTGCATCAAAAAATATATACTCTAGGCCGGTGTCTCAACCTTCCTAATGCTATGACCCTTTAATACAGTTCCTCATGTTGTGGTGACCCCCAGCCATAAAATTATTTTCATTGCTACTTCATAACTGTAATTTTGCTACTGTTATGAATGCATTTTCATTGGTTGCCACCCACAGGTTGAGAACCATTGCTCTAGACCTTCTGAGGGGTGACGCAGCAACAGCTGGTGAGAGACACTGAAATCACAGCTGTGGCTGAATTCTCAGGAAGTCTATGCCTGCCCTCAGTGCAGAGTGGACTGCAGGCCCTCTCCCTACTTTCTTTCTTTTCTTCTCTTTTTTTTTGAGAGTGTCTCACTTTGATGCCCTCAGTAGAGTACTGTGGCGTCATAGCTCACAGCAACCTCCAACTCCTGGGCTCAAGTGGTTCTCTTGCCTCGGTCTCCCAAGTAGCTGGGACTACAGGTGCCTCCCACAATGACTGGCTATTTTTAGGGATGGGGGGGGTCTCGGTTTTTCTCAGGCTGGTCTCAAACTCCTGAACTCAAGCAATCCACCCGCCTTGGCCTCCCAGAGTGCTAGCAGTTTCATCTTTGAAAGTACACCTAAGAGTCTTTTATCTCCAATCTGCGTTATCATTGTCACCTGCTCTGTACTTTTCAGGAGCTACCAGTAGGACCAGCCTTGGAGGGGAAGCCAAGTGACGTTTAGATGGGTTACTGAGTATATGCTCGCACGTGACCGCATCCCACAGTCAAGTAGTTACACCTCAGGATGTCTCTCTCCTTGAGCAACTGAGACCTTTGTCCTTCAATAAGAATGGCACTCACAAGTTTTACATAACTAAATATATTCTTTAATGTTCGTTTTCAAGCTTATGTCACTCTGCTGGGACTAGAGAGCACAGTTTTGTTAATTTGCTTCTCTGTTGGTGTTCCCGATAAAGCCTAACCTAATATGAAAAATCATATGATCACCAAACATCTTCCTACTAAGACTCCAGACTCCACGTTTTACACATTCCCATCAGACAGAAAAATTAATTAACTCACAGTATTCATAGGTCTGGGAACTTGACAAGTCAAGGGTCATGAGGACCCAGGAAAACCTTGATTGTAATGAAATATGTGTTATTCACAGCTAATGATCCATCTGAGCAGCAAAATCATCATGACACTGCCGAGCCGCATCCTCTGGTTGCCGAGCTGAGCAGCTCCAGAATGGAAGCAGCAGTGCGCAGACATGATCTGGGATCGCAGCTTCACAAGCACCTCGCCGGCTCAGGGCCACTGGGGCCGCTGAGCAACGTGGGTATTACCTGTGTGTTCTGCTGCTGACTGAGGGACTTGGGCAAGCCACTTCTCTACTCAGCATTGACTTCCTTATACACAAGAATATGCTGCACTCCATCCAGTGCTACGAAGCATCAATAACGATTGTATCAAAGCGGGACAATCACCTTTATTTTCCAGGCTACAGGGGCTTGAGAATAAGGTAGCTTCTTTTTCAGTTGTCCATGATTTTTATAAATCCCACAGTAACATTTTAAGTCTGAATGCACAGAAGGATGTGACTTCTCTAATTTGACAAAGTACTGAAATGGATGTGGTGCCTTGTTGTTAATCCCAAACTAAAGCCTCATGCAGAAATCAAGACCAATGAGCTCCAGACGTTTGCAATCACTGGGGAGCCGGGTCTGGAGAGGTCAACTGCAGCCACTGATTCCTTAGTAATCACAGGTACCTGCTTTCAGCTTGGAGTCGGCTCCCATATGCCAAGACAGAAATGCAGGAGGCTTACTGTAAATGTCTGCTGCTTCGAATTGAAAGATGTTATTGTCACAGCAATGCTCAGCTTATTTCAAAGTCTCTGAATAAAATGGACCATTCCAATAAGCTTGCTAGGTGTCTGGGCACTCAGGCACCAGAGAAGCCCAGGACGCAGTTGGAGGTGGAAGCGTGAAACGCTGTGCTCTCCCTCAAGGAAGGCTGATGGCTGCAGGAGCAGCACCCATGCCTGTGTCCTCATCCTCAAGGTGTTACTTTCATGCTCCCTTCACAGTGTCAGTAGTTTGGTTCCAGGGTGCTCAATGACAGGACCTAGGCTCCTTTCACCTAATGGCTCCACCAGCTCTAAGAATCGGGCTTCTGAAACTCCGCACCTGGGGCATGTTGGCTGGATCCGGCTTGCCAGGAGGCCACCATGTGTGTTGTAGAGCATCCAGCAACATGGTTGGCCTCTGCTCACTAGATCCCCAGAAGACCTCTTAGCTACGACAACCAGAAGTCCCTCAAGACACTGAAATGTCTCCTGGAGGCTGAAAGCATCTCCTGAGCTCCACCCTGGGTCAAGAAACAGAGGCCCAGGCTGTGGGAGGCCTCCACTTTGGCCAGTCTGGAAGGCACTTCCGCCCTCAGACGGTCCCTATTTTCCTTCATGCTAGCCTAATAGCTGATCTATTTTGTGGTACAGATAAATTGGAATCATTTTTTGCCAAAACACCCTTTTTACTGCAATGTAAATTTCCCTCTCCTTTATTTTCAGACAGTGAAAATTGGCTAGACCATCCACTTGAAATAATATTATTGCCCTTTATCAGAATTAAATAATTTTAAAAACATATCTTCTAAAAGCAGCAACATAAAATTAACACAGTAATAAAAACAAAATCTTAGAAAGCTTTATTAAAGAGCAGAAATTCCGGCTCGGTGACTGTGGCTCAAGCGGCTAAGGCGCCAGCCACATATACCTAAGGTGGCGGGTTCGAATCCAGCCCAGGCCCGCCAAATAACAATGATGGCTGAAACCAAAAAATAGCCAGGCATTGTGGTGGGCACCTGTGGTCCCAGCTACTTGGGAGGCTGAGGCAGGAGACTCGCTTGAGCCCAGGAGTTGGAGATTGCTGTGAGCTGTGAAACCACAGCACTCTACCCAGAGATATAGCTTGAGGCTCTGTCTCAAAAAAAAAAAAAAAAAAAAAAGAGCAGGAATTCAACACAAAGGTACTTTGTACAAGTGATTAGAAACTTTGGAAGCAGAACAGTGTGGCTTCGTGCTCTGAGAGTGCTCCCCCATGTCCTGCCAATGAGAGAGTCATACTCCAAGTATTCAAACAGCCACAGATGGGGCATAAACAGTCAGAAATTTATGGTAAATAGTTCAGCTTCTCATTTCTCCTTTGAAGGCCTTGGGAGATAAACATTTGTGGAGGTACCAGGTTTGGGGTTCAAAGATGTTTTGCATTTCTGTGTGTAGGGGAGATCACGGAAACTCAAGTTTCTATTGTTTTAAAGGAGCACATAAAGGATCTTGGATGTGTGGCCACATTACAATGTCATTGATAATCTGGAGTTCTAGCTATCAAATTACACTGATAGTTTTGCCACCTACCGAGTATTTTGTTAACAACATCTAATGCACTCCTTAGAATAAAGATAGCTAGATCTATAATGATTATTAAAGCAAATCCTCATATTTTTAAATAATTTTAACATTATCATATAGAAATAATCACACCTTATTTTTTAAATTAAAAAATCCTTGGCTACTTAGGTCACTAGTAAAAAAAATCAATCCCAGGATTTTGCAGTTGCTTTAGGTTTTGGATATATAAATGCAACTTAACTTAGGAAAATAAAATATCATCATCTTATTTACAAAGTACACAAAAGAAGAGAGTAACACTGGGACATTATCAGGACAAAACGAGTGTCAAGACAATCGATCTCTTCAATGAGTAGAAATAAAGATATAAGCCCTCCAACTGTTGGGAAAATTCCCTTATTTGTAAACGGTAGAAACCAGAAGTTAATATTCTATTTTACTTAATTTTTTATAAGTATAATTTCTTTTTTAAATTTTGATAGATTTAGGGGTCCAAGTGGCTATGGTTACATGGATGAATTATATAGTGGTGGTGTTTGGGTTTTAGCATGCCTGGCGCTACACTGGATACATCGCAGATGAGAGGCAGTTTTTCCTCCCCACTCCTGGCCTCCCCCTTGGGGGTCCATCATACGCTCCTGCACAGCTGGAGCTTAGCTCCCACTTGCAGACAAGCATGTGCGGTATCCTGTTTTCCATTCCTGCATTACTTCACTTAGGGTAATGGCCTCAAATTCCATCCAAATTGCTCCAAAAGGTATTATTTAGTTCTTTTTTTATGGCCAAGTAGTATTCTATAGGGAGGTATAGTATGTATGTGCATATATATATATGCTTGTGTGTGTGTGTGTGTATGTCACATTTTTGCTATCCACTCCTCAGATGATGTACATTGATTCCCTATCCTTGCAATTGTGAATTGTGCTGCAACCGATGTACAAGCACAAGTGTCTCTTTGAGATAACGACTTATTTTCCTTTGGTTCAACATTAGCAGTGGCATTGCTGGATCTAATGGTAGGTCTACTTTTAGTTCTTTGAGGAATCTCCATACTGTTTCCACAGAGGTTGTATTGATTTGCCTTTCTACCAACGGTGAATAAGTGTTCCCTCTCACAGCACCCCTGCTAACATCATTGTCTTTTGACTTTTTGATAATGGCCATTCTAACTGGGGTATGGTGATTTTAATTTGCATTTCTCTGATGATTTGTGAAGTTAAGCATTTTTTTTATAAGGTTTTTGGCCATTTGTCTATTTTCTTTTGAAAAATTTCTGCCCATGTGTTCTACCCACTACCATGTTTCCCCGAAAATAAGACACCATCTTATATTTATTTTTTCTCAAGAAGACACACTAGGGCTTATTTTCAGGGGATGTCTTCCTCTCCACATGGAAATGCATGGCGTGGCTATGCAGCATATCTTATTACTAGGTCTTATTATCAGGGTAGGGATTATATTTAACAAATGCATAGAAATTCTGGGAGGGCTTATTTTGGGGGTAGGTCTTATTTTCGGGGAAACACAGTATTTAATGGAACGCCGGAGAGATTTACACATCACCCTGAAAATGTTACACTACAAACCCATATCTGCTGAGGGTGGCTGAGGTTTTGATTACCAGTGCCTTTCCCTTTCTAACACTAACTAGATTAACTAGATAAATAGATAGACAAATGATAAATAGGTAGGAAGGGATATAGATAATGTATAGGAATGTGTGTATTCATATATGTATATTTTCTTTCAATTTCAATAAACTTGATGAGGCTACAAGGGGGGGCAGAAGGCAAGTAATTTACATAACAAATGGCTTGATGAGTCTTTTGTTACTGCATTTTAATAGTGATTCCTAAGCCTTCCCACCTTATTTCAGAAACTCACCTAATAACAATGAATAAAACCCCATCTATAGTTAACATTATAGGTATTTTCTCTTCTAATTCTGGGCTTTACTGTCTTCATTTAGAAGATCAATAATTCTGAGATGATCTCAACAATTCTGAATCTACAATTTTATTTAGATTTGAAGTTCTAGGTGAGGGGAAGGGAGGGGTACAATTCACAATTTTGAAATGACTACACTCCCTCAGCACAGAGTGACTTGGCCTCTTGGTGTTCTGGGTGGGAGGGCAGGTGGGAGGCAGCCTTCCTCCCACCAGCTCCAAGCTCCCAGGCTCGGAGTCAGGTGAAGGGAAGAGCTGCTTTCAGGCATTGGCAACCTAACATAGAACATCATGAAATATTGATTGCATTTTTATGGTGCTGTTCTGGGTGGTGAGAGAGTGACCTCAAGGAGAGGTTCACAATCCAAGGAGGGAAATACATAAAATATTTACCTTTCTTTTTTTTTTAGACAACTCTAAGATTTTAATCATAAGGAAAAAAACTCAAAGGAAATTTCTCAAGTGCCAGTCTCAGGGTTTCTTATTTTTCTCTGGCTGTTTCTAGACGCCTTTGTCAGCTAGTGCTTCTCAAACCCCAGCACCATGCACAGCTCTGCGAGGCTCCACGGGGCTGCGAGCCAACAGGGCCAGCAGATGTCCTCCTGAGGTCATAGAGATCTTCCCGAAGCTCCATACTGACCCAGCCACTCTTCTGCTGAAGCCTCCACGGCTCCCTTCCACCTGCAGAACAAAGATTCTGTTAGTAACATGGTCTAAAGACTTGTGCAATGAATCCCTGTCACCTCTCAAGACCGGACCCACAGAAAGCTTCTTGCAGGCCTCTCCAGCCCCACCTGCTCTGTGCTTTGTGCAGAGATCCCTTCTCTCTGCCAGGAAGATTTCGTCTTCAGCAATCATCTAACAGTATAGGAAGATGGGAAGTCTTCCTTCACTCCGGGCAACTGGGATCTGGCAACTGTCACCTGCCCTAAACCCAGGGCAGTAGACAGGCCTGGATGAGATTGGCCCATTCACCTGTCTATCTCCCTCCAGTGAGGGACTCTTGGGTATACATGGCTTGCTGCCTCTCTGGGGTGCAACCCCCAGATCCCACCCCCAGCACAGAGCAGCATCTGGTCACAGCATAGGGTCACCCCTTGGTAAACGCTTGTTGAGTTGAAGTGAGGGGTTTATTGGCCTTGCATTGCTGTTCACTGATGGCTGACATCCTGGGGCAGTAGTAACAGGCATGGGGTCTACAGTCAGAGACTGAAGTGTGAGCATGTCCTGCCCATATGGGCCAGCCTCCCAGAATCTCCTTTTCTCCATCTTTAACACAAGCATGGCTACAGTGAGAGTCAGATGTGAGAATTAAATAAATCTGAAAGCACTCTAAATCTGTAAAAAATTCTAGACCAAAGGTTCTGCTTCACTTTCTTTCAAGAATCAACTTCAGTCCAGATGGTTGTGTTTGGTGGTGTCTGGTAAATGCCTAGACCTATTAGGGACGATAGGATTTTTGTCCCTCTGAGATCCCTGGCAGGGTATAGAAAGATAGAAGGAGAAACAGTTGTGGCTTTTTTTTTTTTTTAACCAGGGACAATGCAGTGCTTGCTATGTGGAAGATAATACCCCAGAATGTCATGATTCTATTACCCTCCTGCTCCATACCTGTTAGTCCAGCAAGCTTGGAGCTGTGGTGCCAGGAGCTATTTTGATTTTTCTCCAAATCATAGTTTGTGCAGTAAACTATTCTCCTGTTGAGGTAGGAATCATATAAGCAGGCTTAATAGAGATTTACAGCAAATATTTGAAACCCTCTTGTGGACTTGAACAGGCCTGGAAGAGGAGTGAGAGGAGGGTAAGAGCTAGGTTTCCTGCATTGGTTCAGAAGTCTGTCTGGATGTGGGGACATGGGCAACATGGTGGTCATCTATACTCCTCAAGAAAGAGTGACGCTACAGACATGCAGGAATAACAGGGAAAGCAAGAATCAGCCTGGCTGTGGACTACAATTAGTACAAAACCACTCACCTTCCTTCTAGTCTGAATGTGCCTCCATCCAGAATGGCACAGTCAACGCACACTACTCCTCAAAGACTGGAACTGACATCTTTGCTTACAAAGTGCATCGGTCAGTTTGGGACCTAAGCCCATTCTAAATCTTCAGGGGGCCTGTCTGGTTGGATGAGCCTCGGTAGGAAAGGAGTCCTGTTCCAGACACAGCTAGCAGTGCCCAGCGCAGTAACTGGGCTTTCCCTTCCCTGGACATCCTGGCTGCCTAGGCCAAGGCTGGGAGGAGCAGAAGACATTCTGGAGCAGCACAGTTAGGCTGGAATTTCTAGGTTCGGAGGCCTGATTGCCATGAGTGTTCTCCTTGGAATACATGCCCAGCTGATGCCAGAAGCTCCCGTCAACCCACAGCTTGCTGCCAGGCAGTGCTATTTTTCTGTTTGATCATGACATCTCATTGATGCAAATTTCAGTAAAGATAATCACTGTCACTTTCCACCTTATCTTCTCCCTCCCAGCCTCAACACTTCTATTTTTTATGATGAGCTCTCCAAAATGCTTATGGCTTACTTTATTAGTAAGCTTTTCCTTTCAACTGGAGCATGTTTGTGAGCCCCGAGATTCACCAATTATACCCGTTTCTAGCCTCTTTCTAGGCTGGGCACCGGGCAGGGACCTGAGGTGGGGGTGAGATCTCTGGGCACACTGCTGTTTGGCTTCACATCTGCTCCTCTGGGGAGTCCCAGAAGCTCTGCTGAGTCTTCCTCCCACTTAGGAGCCCACTTCCACCCACCTGGCAACAATATCCATGGCCTTTGAGTGCTAATTTGAACATAAACTCTCAGGGACTCTGGACTGAGGGCTTCTCACCCTTCCCTAACCCAGAAGGCTTGTCACTGTGCCAAACTATGAGGGGAAGTTACTGAAGTTTACTTCAGAGTAGACAGTGGGATGAAACTCTTCCCCCTTTTCCCTTCAACAGTGTTTTCATCCTCTTCTGTTTTCCTTCCCTCCCTCCTCTCATTTCCTCTCACCTCCTTCCTTTCGTCCGTTCTTCCTTTTCCCCTCAACTCCAGGGTGCTCATCACACCTGGACACACGCACACCTGCACATATACACATGCTCACACCAACACACCTGTATATATAACCTGCATGCATGTGCGTGGGGGCACAAACATAAGCACACACACCCCACAGGGATGCACACACACATTGACACAGACACTACACACACGGGTTTATACGAACATACCTGCACATATATGTCTGCACACATGGACATGCACACACACCGAATACACGGAAACCATCAGGGCTTCTTGGGGCCTAGTGTGAAAACCGCAGTGTTAGGACACTTTGGATAGTTCCAAAGGAGATCAGTGTTGTTTTCATATCTGCGAACAAAACCTCAACTCTGCAGCCCATTGATCAAGGAATAATTTCAACTTTCAAGTTTTATTATTTAAGAGATACATTTCAGGCTCAGTGCCTGTAGCTCAGCAGCTAGGGCACCAGCCACATACACCAGAGCTGGTGGGTTTGAATCCAGCCTGGGCCTGCCAAACAACAATGACAACTACAACCAAAAAATAGCCAGGCGTTGTGGCAGGCGCCTATATTCCCAGCTACTGGGGAGGCAGAGGGAAGAGAATCACTTAAGCCCAAGAGTTTGAGGTTGCTGTGAGCTGTGATGCCATAGTACTCTACCAAGGGTGACATAGTGAGACTCTGTCTCAGAAAAAAAAAAAAAAAAGAGAGAGAGAGATTTCACAGGATGATCACTGCCATAGACGGTGATTCCCCTGGTGGATCTGTGCAAAGTCAATTGAAAATCTTTTGCAAAGGATTCACCAATCAAGATGCCATTAAGAGCATCCATAATACATGGGAGGAGGTAAAAACATCAACATTAATAGGAGTTTGGAAGAAGCTGACTCCAACCCTCTTGGATAAACTTGAGGGGCTCAAGTCTCCAGTGGACTCAGTAACTGCAGAGGTGGTACAAACAGTAAGAGAACTAGAGTCAGCAGTGGAGATGGAACCGCTGCAATCTCATGAGAAAACTGGAGTGGATGAGGACTTGCTTCTCATGGATGAGCAAAGACAGTGGCTTCTTGCCATGGACTCTCCTTCTGGGGAAGACACTGTGAGCTCGTTAAAATGACAACACAGGATTCTATTCCATAAACTTAGCTTTATCAAACTGCTGATAAAATAGTCACAGGGCTTGAGAGGATTGACTCCAATTTTAAAAATTCTATTGTAGGTAAGATGTTATCAAACAGCATTTAATGCTGCAGAAAAATCTTTCACAAAAGGACAGTGATAGGACTGAATGGAGGGACCTGCCAAATAGACCCTGCTGGCCCAGGAGGGAACGAGTGCTGATCATCCTGCCCGGGGAGGAAGGAATGCCCCAATCCCTGCCCCTCTGAACTCTTAGATTCCCACCCACCCTAACCCACGTGCTGGCTTTTTTGAACTCAGCTTGCTCAGACTCGAGTCAAATAAAGGCCACGTCACCCTCACAGAACCTGGACTGTGCTTCCTTTGGTTCACGTCTCAGAATAATCTCTCATTTTCAGTCCTTAACCTCTCAGAAGATTTGGAAAACTTCATTGTCTTATTTTCAGAAAGTGCCACAGCTACCCTGACCTTCAGCACACACACCCCATCACCCGGAGCCAAGACCTTCCACTGGCAAAGAGATGATAACCCGCCAAAGGCTCAGGTGATCATTAGCGTGTTTGGCAACAAAGTGTTTCTTAATAAAGCACAAACATTATTAAATTATTTAGACATGATGCTATTGAACTTTTATCTGTGCCAGGAAACTAAAAACTTCACGTGACCTGCTTCATTGGGGTCGTTACTTTTTTGCAGGGGCCTGGAATGAAATTCGCAGCATCTCTGAGGTGTGCTATAGAAAACTTTCACTAAGCTTGTTTTAAGTTGGATGACGTTCCAGCCATTCGTGAAATCTCCTCTGCCTCAAGATGGAGCAGGCAGCATCCACAAACAGCCACATGGAGTAGTGACAGCCGCAGATCCTCTTCCAGATTCCATGCGATGGGTGGGCATTGCACACATCAGGAAGCAGGGCGGCTGCGGGAAAGGGCTCATGTGGGCACGGTTTTCAGGGAGTCAACAGTTTGATCCTGGCGAGTTGAGGATCAAACTACCTGGTGGGGTCTGCTCTAGAATCAGGTTTGACTGTTATCTTTCTGCTTTTACCGACTCACCTTTTGTAATCCAGAGTGAGGTCAGACAGTTGTGGAGGGAGGTTTGGGATGGAGTTTGGGGTGCAGGTGCATTGCTCATCCTCTAGTCCCAGGTTACACACAGAAGCAGGGTTTCCTGCTTGAGTTTAAAGCTTTAGCTCCAGCCTATGAGGCAGTTAATTTAGCATTAAAAATACTGCATAAAACATACTACTAAGCTCATAAAGCTGGTTGCGTTGCATCTTCTCCCCACCCCCACCTGGCCCCTGCCTTCTCTGCAGCACAGCCTGCACTGAGCAGCCTTTGCAGTCCATGCTCAAATTGCAAGAACAGGTGGCCTGGCATTGAAAGGTGAGTCGTATCTTTTTTTTCATTAGGCCATGCTTTTAAAATAATTTGCAGCATTCGCAGAAAAGTAACCGAAGGTCTTATCTTCATTTCACAAGAATATGGAGACCCTGCTGGACCTTCCCCGGAGAAAGCTCTGACTGCAATAAAGTACGGATAAAATTTATGATGATGACTGAGATGGAGGCAGAAAATAGTGTTTGGCAGCATAATGGGTTACCCCCGGGGGTATTCAGCCCAAATTAACATCAGTAACAGTTCCTGCACTACCCAGATCTGAGCCTCCACGGTGATGGAGGGCAGCACCTGACACCCATCTCTCTAGCCTCCACCCTCCCTTAACTGGTTCTCCCTCCCACTAATTCCCATTACTTTGACTTATATAGCATTTTCCTTCCTGCTCACCTGCTACTGTAATGGTTAACAGATCGAGGGCACCCCAACCCCAGGCAAAGGACACTATGTCCAAATCTGGGCAATCCCAACTCCCAGATGGCACATCCTGGTAATGAGGAATGTGGATTGTTGCACTGAGGGGTGTTGCTAGGAGAACGGAGATGGTAAGGGCACTCCTGAAAGAATCTCCAGGGCATTCCTGTTCACATTTTTGCTCTGGAGGTGAAGGAGGGAAGGGCTTGGAGAGAAGGTGAGAGGGCAGTTGAGGACTAAGTAGGAGCATGCAGAGTGCCCTCCCTGCATTTGTTACTGCGAAGCTGACACTTAAGAGATAGAATGTAATTAATAATCAGGGTTTGATGGTGAATTCTGGCAAATGTTTTTGGAATACCTGGGATGTGTAGTGTGGTACAAATAGTTTTCAAACAATCCAAGAGCCAGAAAAAAGATGCGAGGTCATACTGCACATGGCAGGGAGTTATGTGACTGGCCTGAGTTTGGAAAGTGGGTTCCTCAGAGACCTGAGGGCCAGGGGTTTGTGCAGGTACAAACACACATCAGGAACCGTGTTCAGAGTGTCAGGCACATAGCACTCAGGGGTGAGGGTCATGTAGAAAATGTACTGCAAAGGTTAAACAAGGCTGTGTTATCAGGCTAAGGAATTTGAACCCATTGTGGATAAATGGGTCTAAGATGCAATCTTCATTTTATGAATGTAATTTTGGTGGCTGGACATAGTAGTTCATGGGTGTAATCCTAGCACTCTGGGAGGTTGAGGCAGGTGGATTGCTTGAGCTCAGGAGTTTGAGAACAGCTTGTGCCAGAGTAAGATTCTGTCTCTACTAAATACAGAAAAATTAGCTAAGCATGGTGGTGGGCGCCTGGAGTCTCAGCTTCCCATCCAGAGAGGCTGAGGCAAGAGGATCGCTTAAGCCCAGGAGTTTGAGGTTGCTGTGAGCTATGACACCACCATACTCTAGCCTAGGACAACAGAGTGAGACTGTCTCAAAAAAGAAATGTAATTTGGGCAGCTCCTGTGGCTCAAAGGAGTAGGGCACCGGCCCCATATACTGGAGATGGTGGGTTAAAACCCAGCCCCGGCCAAAAATTCCAAAAAAAAAAAAGAAATGTAATTTTGGTAACTATACCGTATAGTGTACACAAGAGTTGGGAGTGGCTGGGGGAAGGAGACCAATAAGGAGCAAGTGTGATGGGTCAAGCAGGGGTTCAGGGACTGCGGGAAGGCACCTGCAAGCTGGAAGGCTGCAGAGGGCAGGCTGTGTGTGCAGGAGGTGAGGGAAGGGAGAGACCGATTGAATGAGAGGCTCAGGGGTAAGGGGGGGAGGATGCCAAAAAGTGCAAATGGCACAGTCAGCCAATTGTGTCTTCTTTCCCAAGGCATGGGAGGGGACCCAGGAAGCCTTTCACTGCTCACAGACCTTGAGAAGGATGATGAGAACTGATATCCCTTCCTCCCTCTGCAGAAAGAAAGATGTGAAGCTTCTCTGGAACTCCCCATGGAAGGAGATTTGACATCTTATTCATTCATTATATGTATTATTTCCAAAACGGAAGCAGATTGAGACAGGGGAATTAGCTTTTGTTTTATCAGATGAGACTGGCCACCCAGTGGAGTATTTATTTCTGGCTCCACCTTCTTCAATCTGTCATTGCATTTATGACAGGGGGAAAATGAATCAGAATCTTTTCTGCTTGAAATAGATGTCAGCTCTTCTCTTGGAAATAACTGATCAATAAACATTTAAAGATCAAGCCCTGTTCCCATCAGCACTGCACCATCTGTGAAGCTGGCAGTGGGAAGGAACAGGGCCCTTCCTTCCCTGGCGAGGCTGGGGGCCCTGCAGGTTTCCAGTAATGCAGCCTTGGGCAATTGATGTGTCCCTTTTGGGTTTAATTGTATTTTTTGGCTCACGTTGTCTGGTACAGTCCTGGCTCATCACCACTTACTAATGGATAGTCCTGTGGCTATGAGCCCATCACCAGCCTGTATGATTGTTCAAGTTTTTTTGTAAATAGGTGAAGGGGAATGTTGGACCTTAGGCCGGGGACCAATCAGATATTATGAGCTGCTTCTTCAACAGCGATTTGCCTGTGAGGTACCTGTTCAGAAGGTTTTAAGTGTCTTTAAGTTATTGGTTCATAAAAATGCCATTTGTCCCTCATTTGCCACAGCTTTCACATCTAATAAAACCATCTCCTCCACTTGAAAATCATTTCATCCTCTTTCAGGTTCACTGTGTAACTTGGGGCGAATAGAACAGAAACATCTGTCTTCAGCATTCATGTTGACAGGTCCTCCACAAATGTAGATTTCCGCACAAATAAAAGTGAAAGAATATATTTAATCATACAGTTCTTCTAAGTCTGCTTCTCATTTTTGATTACAACTTACTCTGGACAGCTTTTAGTGCTGAGGGAATGTTTATTTTTATCCATTGTGCTATGATTTTAGTTATTAGAAAAAGACAGCCTTTAGTTTAAAATCCACATAGAAATCTTGCCTGTTACAGTCTGTGTCTTAACCAGTAAAGCACGATTTGAATGGGCACCCATGTGTGTGCTGTCCTCTCTGATAATAAGTCCCCTTCTCTTGAGAGTTCTGATGTTTTTGAAACTGAACAAATTTCCCGGATTGTTTCACACAAACTACTTAGAGTTGCCAGATTTAGCAAATAGAAACACAAGATCCTGTTAAATGTGGATTTCAAATAAATAACAAATTCTTTTTATTGTAAGTATCTCCTGTGCAATCTTTGGGAGATACGTACACTAAAAAAGAAGTCTCTGTTCTTTATCTGATGATCAAATAAGTCCTCCATCATATTTGGCAAACCTAAATCTATAAATGGAGAGTTAACGTACAAACCCCCAAATTCTGGCTTCCTCAACACATTATGTCTTTGCACAAGACAGTTTCAACTGTCTGCTACTTTCCTTTGAAGGACAGCCCCTCTGTGTATTTGGAGGCTTTTGACAGGGCCCTGCCGTACCAGCTCCTTGGTTAATAAGCACATGGCCTATCCTTAAGGGATAAACACAAAAGGAGCCTGGAAGGAGAAAATATTAGCTTCTGGGACCCGTAGAAAGATGGGTCCCTCCTCATTTCATTCATGACATGCAAAACAGAATGGGGCTCTGATATCCTGGGTCAGCAGAGCAACTGGGTTTAGGTCTCACAGTTATTCAAATGCAGAGGCATCATCTAGCACAATTCTTAGGCTGTGACACTCTTAGCCGGGTCTACAGCTAGGCCTGGAATATGCCTTAAATTGGAGCCTTTTGTAGCCATTTCTCTAGATTACATTTGACAGAGATTCCACTGTCAAGATTCCACTTATATTCCAATGAAAATTGCTCTGCCATTAGACAGACTCTCTTAAGCATGTGTCACTTCACAAGGAAAAGCTAAGGAGAGCACTTAGCACTTTTTTCATAGGCTCCAACACAGAAAAACATTCTTGTTTTTTCACTTCTAAATTCCTTTGGAAAGTTGCTAACCCTAATTTCCCTTCTATCCCAGAATGAGAGGATTAAGAGAAACAGACAGACAAACAAACACATGTGTACAACCCAGCACAGCCCAATTAGTAAAGACCTCACACGGCATCCATATTATGCAGCCTTCAATTTTCCATAGTCCTAGGGCTACTTCCTGAGTGGTGGTCAGGATCACACATGAGCCATGGAGATGAAGCACAGCTCTCTGCTTTCACAGGTGAGGGCGCTGATGCCGAAAGAAGGACACCCCTTCACCAAAGGCACCATCAAACGTGAGATACCGTGAGTCTTCTGCTCCAGTTACCTGGATCTTTTTTCCCACAATTATCTCTATGTTACCAACTTATTCTACATTCATAAGTGGAAATCATTCAGGTATATTATTGCTTCAAGAAAAAAGCCAGTGCACAGATGTTCGTAACAGCATTATTCATAATAGCTAAAAGGTAGAAGCAATGGAAGTGTCCGTGGAGAAAGAAGTGGATAAACAAAATGTGGTTTATGTTCTCAAGGGAGTAGGACTCCACCTCAAGAGGAAGAAAATTCTGACACACGCTACAATGTGGGTGAACTGTGAGGGCAGGATATAACTGAAATAAGGCAGTCACTAACGGGCAGACAGTGTCTGACTCCACCTGTATCAGGCACCTGGAGTAGTCAGGTTCGTACAGAAAGCAGAATGGTGGTTGCCAGGGGCTGGGGAAGGGTGGTGGAGGGTTAGTGTTTAGTGGGTACAAAATTTCAGTTTTGCAAGACGAAAAGAGTTCTGGTGATAGATGGTGGTGATGAATTTACAACAATGTGAATGTACTTAATGATACTGAATCGTACACTTAAAAATTAAAGTTAAAAAGTAAATTTTATGTTATGTGTATTTACCCCAATTTTTTAAACATATTCTTCTTAGTAAAGTATCATAAGAATGATTCTAATATGAAGAATTGGAACTCAATTCTAATATGAAGCCAGTAGATGATCTAATACATACCCACGTAAGAGAAAAATTCAAATCAATTCACGACAAGGGGCGGGGAATGAAGGAGTGGGGAGAGGGGAGGAGGGAGGATGATGGGGGCACAACTCTTGGGCGCCGGAGGCTTTACCTAACAAATGCAAACAGTATAACCTAATTCTTTGTACCCTCAAGGAATCTGAAACAAACAAACAAACAAAGATACATAATAAAGAATTGAAACCATGAAAAGAAAAGATACTTCATCAGACGAAAGGGGAAAAGACTGATTTTATCAGAGTCCAAGGTGCTCATTGAGAAGAACTGAGTTTAAAACTGAGAGCAGATGTGAACCACTCCACTATACAGAGGACACAAAAACGGTTAAGAAATCTGTTTCTAGAACTGACATCAGTGAGCCTCAGGAAGATAGAAACAATGTTTTTCAGGTGTCTTGGAGTAGAATAGGGCAGGGGGCCATAGACAGGGCTCTGAGAAGGCCAGCCTGTCCCAAAACACCTCCTAGCACCCTGCCATTTCATTCAGAAGGTGTGATTTTGTCTAGTAATTCCACTTTTATTTTTTTTGAGACAGAGTCTCACTATGTCGGGTCTCACTATGTCACCCTTGGTAGAGTGCTGTGATGTCACAGCTCACAGCAACCTCGAACTCTTCGGCTTAAGCAATTCTTTTGCCTCAGCCTCCCAGTAGCTGGGACTACATGCTCCCTTCACAATGCCTGGCTATTTTTTTGCTGCAGTTGTCGTTGTTTAGCTGGCCTGGGCCAGATTTGAACCCACCAGCCCCCAGGGTATGTGATGGGTACCCTGATCACTGAGCTTCAGCTCCGAGCCTACTGTTTACACTTTGAAAATGCAAACTCTCTAGAGGAGTTACCCAGCTATCTGGAAAGTATCCAGCCATTTAACAAGTAAAATAGTATTAGCAGTGGCTAGGTACTTTAGGGACGGCCCTTGTGGATTCCAAAACTCATAGCACAGCACACTTCACCTATTTTTCTCCACTTCCCATCTGGTCTCCTTTCCCCAACCCGCCTCCCCGAACCCGTTCTCCACACTGGAGGCTCCCGTTTACAGCATCCCATGCCCTGCCTTCAAAGCTCTCAGCATAGGACATGCTTTATTTCCACAGTTATATTCTAGAATCTGTCCATCCCCAGCTCTCTGAGGCAGGCCTAGTGTCTCCCTTGCTGTGGTTCAGAATCCGGTGTAGTGTTTAATACAGAGCAAGCTCCCAATAAATAATTTTTAAATGTCTGGGTAAATTAACCAGCAGCTTAGAAAACTAGTAGGTCTTTAAAGTTCAATGAGGCAATGGTTAAGTGAAGTTATTAAAGCAATCGCTGACGTTCTCCCTCCCACCTGCTCAGCAGTTATAAAGTGGACTGTTCCGACCATACTGCCATTAAAATGTCATGTGAAGAATGCCTACGGGAAGCATTTATAATGTAAAATTAACCTAAAGATTAAAGGACCATCTTTTAATGTGTGTTCCATCAGAAAAATGAAAGGAGTGTTTTTTAATTCTCCATATTCAACGCTAACAATTTAATAGCCACAAGTAAAACACTGCAAACTTTTCCCATTTGATGCTTGAGGACTGCCACTCACACAAAACAGAGACAGCCAGACCATTCTTCCAATATTTTAGCAGAATGAAATCAGTGTGTATATGATAGAGATGATGCTTCCAAAACACTTTGTGTCAATACCTTTAATACTTGGATTATTAAAAATTCTGTGGGTATCCTTATGAACTAGAATATCAAATAATGATCCCTGTGTAGTCCCTCTTTATAACCACTAATGTCCTTCCCTCCCTCCCTTTTTTCCTTCCTTCTCTTTTGTAGGAAAAAACTCTAAAGAAAGTAGAAAGGGGGCTGGGCACCCATAGCTCAGTGGTTAGGGCACTGGCCACATGCTCCAGGGTCCGAACCCAGCCCAGACCTGCTAAACAAAAAAACTGGGCATTGTGGTGGATGCCTGTAGTCCCAGCTGCTAGGGAGACTGAGACAAGAGAATCACTTGAGCCTGAGAGTTTGAAGTTGCTGTGAGCTATGACACCACAGCACTCTACCCAGGGCAACATAGTGAGACTCCATCTCAATAAAAAAAAAAAAGAAAGAAAAGAAAAAGAAAGAAAGGAAGAAAGCAGAGAGGGGATTGGGCCGTTCATGTTCTAGGCTGAGTTCTTGGGTTCTGCACAAATGTCATAACCCCAGGTTTTATTCATCTGGCGAAGGTTTTAAAACTGAATCTAGGCTCGTATTGCAACAAAAATTAATGTGCTACTTCTTCCTCCACAGAAAAGCTAAATAAGCTAATGGCTTATTGTATTACAAGTGATTTTAACAGAAACATTTTTTATTTTGCCATTTTTCTCCTATGAAAAATCAATTCTAAAGGTCCTCATCTAAGGTAAAAAGGTTACAAAGCCATTTGGAAAAGTTTTATTTTGTAGATTGAAATCGTAGGGTTTTTTTTTTTAATTCACTCTAAACCAGAAAATGTTCAATTTTTAACTTTCTACTTTTCTGCAGAATAAAATACCTAAGGAATTCACAAACATTGACATCAATCTAAAATTGTCCTCTAGGTTTAGGAAAAGTAAAGATGAACCCAAACAATCTCCTTTCTTCTTTTATATGTAGTGCAAAACCCAAACACAGTAATGAAACTTCTGATAAATGTCTGATTGGATTAAATAAAATCATAGATTTTTGTTTTGCTGTTGTTGTCAATTAGCTCCATCCTGGATAGACATTTGGTGTTTTTCTTAAGGATTCAAAAATACTTTTTTTTAAGGGCTTGTTCTTTCCTTCCTTCCTATTACTTAGTGGGTGATCTGGAATCAGTGTTTACAGGGACTCCTGCTGAGATCCCATTTAGACCTCGTGTCACCATGGGACCCCTGGTGGTAAAGTTCCACTATGAAGCAAGCTTCAGAACCAAGTGGGCCGTGCCTTGCCAGGAATAGCACAATCTAATAGTATAATATGAGACTTCCCAGCCCGGCGTTTTAGAAATGAAGCCCACATCTGCTCTCTTTGGGCTCCCAGCTCATCACTCTTTACTCAGCAAACTGCCTTTTCACTTCTCCTCCTAGACAGCTGGTTTTTACAAGGGACAAGGAATGCTTACAGCAATACCTGTAAGGCAATGATTTCTTGACTGATGCTAATGATTTCCAGATGTCCTGGTGTCTCTTCTCTTATCGATCCAGCATTTTAACATTTTCTTCAGCATATTTAGGTTTTTACAATCCCAGTCTTGTCTTCATGAAATGAAATAAGACCATCACTAAAGGACAAGTACTCCCTGATTCCACTTATTTGAGATATTTAAATTAGTCAAACTCATAGAAATAGAAAGTAGAATGACGGGTGTCAGGGCTGGGGGGTGAGAATTATTATTTCAGAGGTGCAGAGTTTCAGTTTCGTGACATGAAAAGATCTCTAGGGACAGATGGTTTCACAACAGAGTGAAACTACACTACGAACACTCAGAAGTGGTTAAGGTGGTGAATTTTGTTAGGAGCATTTTACTACAATTTTATTTCAAACTATCCCTCATCACCTTATCTGGAGAACTGAACTGTACTTTCCGAGGCAGCCTGCCTGCAGAGCGGCTGGGATGGAAGAGGAGCCTGGTGGAGCAGGACCAGCTTAGCCTGACCCAGAAGGAGGAACATATCTGTGTGTTGCTGGCCGGGGAAGGGACTCCCAGCCCAAATCACAAAACTCAAACACAGGGATGGCAAACGTAGGGGGGACATAGACAAAGGCCCATGCCCATGCACAAGGAAGGTGTAGAGAGTGGGGTGCAGAAGCAGCAGCACCCAGATAACAGACAGCTCAAAGTTTGGCAGGTGACAGCTGCGTTGTGACTTAAGACCTCACACTGGTGTGTGGGGCAGGGCAGATGTCTCAGAAGAGACCTGCAAGATTATAGAACATGATTATCAGAGTCCCCTCCAGGCAGGCTGGAGTCAGAGTTAGAGGAAAGCTCAGTGTCCCCTAAGGGATCTTAGTGAAAATCAGGAAGGAAGGAGAAGCTCCGGAGGGCAGGTGGCTCCTGCCTGTGATCCCAGAACTCTGCGAGGAGGCGGGAGCCCTGGTGGTCAGAACTTCCAGACCAGTCTGAGCAAGAAAGAGACCCCATCTTTTTTTTTTTTTTTTTTGAGATGGAGCCTCAAGCTATCCCCCTGGGTAGAGTGCTATGACATCACAGCTCACAGCAACCTCCAACTCCTGGGCTAAAGCGAGTCTCCAGCCTCCACCTCCCAAGTAGCTGGGACTACAGGTGCCCACCACAATGCCTGGCCATTTTTTGGTTGCAGCCATCATTATTGTTTGGCGGGCCCGGGCTGGGGATTCGAACCCGCCACCTTAGGTGTATGTGGCTGGCGCCTTAGCCGCTTGAGCCACAGGCACCGAGCCAAGAGACCCCATCTTTACTAAAATAAAAGAAATAGAAAAAAATTAGCTGGGCCTGGTGGCGAGCACCTGTAGTCCAGTCATTCTGGAAACTGAGGCAAGAGGATCACTTGAGCCCAGGAGTTTGAGCTAGAATTATGCCACTTCATTAGCCCAGAGCAACAGACTGAGACAGACAGAGAGAGAGAGATAAAGGGAAAAGAGAAAGAAGCTCAAGAAGTTAATATTTTAAAATGCTTTCTGTCCGTTTTACATTCCTTATTTTCTTTAATCCTCACACCATTAATGACACTGCTCTCACACTGCACTTAGTAGGCGCCATACGTAGTTAACATGTTTTTCATAGATTGACTCATTTAATACTCACACAACCTGTAAGTCTGGTTGTTATACATACCTTTTATATATTATACATGCAAATATTATATATATACACTATCTTACAGATGAGGAAACTAAGGCATAGGAAAACCATAATACTGTAGGTTGGGGGATAGGAGCTATTATCTGAATTACAGATAGAGAAACTGAGAGTTTCAGAGATAGAGTCAATTGTCCAGGTCAGGCTGTGCAATGGTGTCTGATGCCTGCAATCCCAGCAGTTTGGGAGGCTGAGGCAGGAGGCTGACTTGGGCCCAGGGGTTGGAAGTTTCATTGGTTTATGATTGTGCCATTGTACTGCAGCCTGAGAAACAGAGTGACACTGTCTCTAAAACATGCAAACAAAATACATTTGCCCAGGTCAGGTAATAAGCCGTGGAGTTGAGCTTGAGCTTTAAAGCTGGGATTCTGGCTCGGTGCCTGTAGCTCAAGCAGCTAGGGCGCCAGCCACGTAATCCAGAGCTGGTGGGTTCGAGTCCAGCCCGGGACTGCCAAACAACAATGACAACTACAACCAAACAATAGCTGGGTATTCTGGTGGGTGCCTGTAGTCCCAGCTACTTGGGAGGCTGAGGCAAAAGAATCACTTAAACTCAACAGTTTGAGGTTGCTGTGAGCTGTGATGCCACAGCACTCTACCCAGGGTGACAGCTTGAGACTCTGTCTCAAAAATAAATAAATAGATAAATAAAGCTGGGATTCTGATGCCAGAAGCTGCTGGCGATCAGTAGGTGAGATAGGCCCCTGGGTGAGCCCCAAGGAGGTGTAGAAAAAAGCCACAGCTCAGGTGTGCAGTTACTTCCAGAGCTCCCTTGGCACTGGGCTGATGACTCCAGAACAAATTCAAGCATCATTCCCCACCCCCACCACAGCCACGCAGTCCCCAGTCCCTTAGAGACAGAACTGGTCTGATCCAGCCAAGACTGGCTCAGGATGAGGGTGGGCTGGGTGTAGGAGCACCACAGAGGGAAGCTGGGGAGGAAAACTCACACTGTCTTGCTAGCACACCCAGCAGTCACACGGCACTGGGTAGATGCCAGCTAACTAGCTGTTGCAACAACATAAACCACTGATTTCCTTTTAATTCCCTTTTCCATTTGAAATTGTAAGCCCTCTGGTCTAGCAGTTGTTCTTGTTCCAGGAAGAAGATGCCTTGAGGCTGGCAGTGGTATCAATTTTGCTCTTTTCATAAATTGTCCAGTGTTAAGCATATAGTCATCTATCATACTTGAGAGCATGAATCAGAATAGAACATGCTAAATCTTGCACTGAAGTAATTTCTAATACTAAATCACCTCCTTCTGAGCCTAATGAAAAAAGTCTCTGCATGGAGAGATTTTTGGCTCATTCATTACCATAAAGCCTCTGAGATCATGAACATAGAATTTAAAGAGTTCTGTGCAAGTGAAAGTTCATGAAAAGCAGATAATAGTTTGATCAATGTAAAAACAACAAAGAGGTTATTTCTCATTTCCCTTATCTACCCCTCTAAGGGTTATGGGATCAAATTCTGAGAATGGATGACCTATGCCATCCAATACAGCGCTTGGAATTTAGCCCACTGAACGTCGCAGAGGAATGCCCACGGTTAGTGAATGGTACATAGCAGTCAAAGGGACTTTGTTTTCTACCCTACGTGTTAAAGGGACTGATTTAACATTTGAAGCATCTGCACAAATATCATGGTAACACTATTCCTGCCACCTTGATGAGGAAGAGCAACATCTCACACTTTGTCACATATATTGTCCAACGTCTGGGGATTTCTATGTAATTTCTCTGCACTACAAAGGACCAATAACCATCGTGCAACTAAAATCAGGCCTGTAGCCTGAAAAAAAAAATTTCGATTTTATGGGGTTATAAAGAGATTTCAATAGACGCTATAAAAACTATCAGCATTTGTACTCTACTTTTTTTGGTAACAAATTTACCAGACTCTCTTAATATCAGAGACTATGAGGAGATTGTGGGAAAGTCGCAGGCAGAGGAAAAAAAGGTAAGATTCTCCAATGATCTAAAGTAATTTAATACTCTGTCATTCTAGGCTGTGGTTCCGGGGGTTCCCTATGTTTCCAGCATTTTCGGTAATCTCAGCTTCAGGACATTTCCCTACCAGTCCACACTGAAAACTTAATTCACCAATCATCCAATTTCTTAAGCATTGGATGATTCTAAAAGATCTCTCAGTCTTTGATGCCCTTGAGAAGAGGTTTTTCCTGCACACTTGTCTGCGCTGCCATCCGCTCTCCATACAGTGAGCAGGGGGAATTAAACATTATGAACATGATGTCATCATTATCACTCCAGGAGTAGTAATCTCTTCCTCTGTTTCCTGGTTTGTATTTGACTGTCACTAAGGAACCAGTCACTAAGCACACCAGATGATGCGGCTGGTTATTTAATTCACAAAATTCCCATACAGAGTGCTAATCTGCAAATGTTTCAACTGAAAAAACATTGGGCAGTATGTTCGGAGTCAGGGGCTGGAGTTTTCTCCCGGGAGCCTTTCTACCTGCACTACTTTTGTCTACTGGAGCAGCTCTGGAGAAGTCCTATTTTAGCGTCCACCATCATGTGAAAGCTCTTTCAATAAGCAGAACAGAAAGAGCTCCAACCGTAATGGGATTTCAACCAGAAACTAGATTTGCCTCCAGGGGCTGAAAGCAGCTTGGTGCATGTTAAATTCTGCATGTGGCTAAGATCTGCTTCCCCTTTACTGGATATAAAGGTGAATAAAATGCATATCTGGATTTTCTGGTTCTTTATCTGTCATCAGAAGAATATTTGAATGTGCCTCATATAATTATTTAAGAGACAACACCAAGAATAACCTGAATAAGTTACACTTTTAGGTTTACTCAATTTTACCCAAATATAGCATATAGCATCATTGTATCTTTTAGTCTTGAAATATTTCAAGTTTGGCTTGAGTAAAACAATGAAGAGTTTTCTTTCCATTATTTCCTTACTTTTGAGCAACTATTTGTTATGGCTTCTTATTGATAGGACTTCCTAAGGATGTCGAGGGGGTGTTTTCGCATTCGCTAGAGGGGCCTTTAAAAAATACAAGTGCCCTAAGTCCAGCTGCAGTGGTTCATGCCTATAATCCCAGCACTCTGGGAAGCCAAGGGGGAAGGATTGCTCGAGCTCAGGAGTTTGAGACCAGCCTGGACAAGACGCTGTCTCTACTAAAAATAGGAAAAATTAGCAGGTGCCTATAGATCCAGCTACTTGGGAGGCTGAGGCAAGAGGATCTCTCAAACCTAAGAGTATGAGGTTGCTGTGAGCTCTGATGCCACAGCACTCTACCCAGGCTGACAGAGTAAAACTCTGTCTCAAAAAAACAAAACAAAACAAAACAGAGGTGCCCCAATTCCTACTTAAGTTAAAACGAATTCAGGTTCCTGTGAGTGGGGCTCAGGCCTTTGTCTTTGAAAAAATGACCCTACATCATTCTGATGAGAACCCTGGTTGAAATCATTGGCATTTTATAAACCAATGCTATTGAGATTGTGTTTAATAATAAAATATTTTAAAACTTTTAAAACAAATTAAATGATAAGGGATGATGAGGACAAGATCACTGTTTATTCCTTTTGCGTAAACTATGCCTCTTCTCCTGGTGCATGAAAATAAGCCACAATCCGAGGTTTTCACTACTAAGCATGGACACATAACTACTCACTGAAAATTCCAGTTTGAAGCGTGATGCCGTTTTTGAAGCCCAATATTACTTTTTAGTTCATCCACAAAGGAGTTCTTAGTTTGTATTGCCAAGGTCCTATTTTCCAATTTCTGATTCTGTTTCCTGTTTGGACATACAATATATGCCTAAAATATCTTTAAGGACAACTTCCAGATTCTCTGAATAGAATCCTACATAAATACTACAAACTGGTCATCACAAGTTTTATGTGATGCAGATCTTCCTTTTAGTTCTATATTTCATCACTGGGTTTTGAAAATCCCGTTTTCTTTTTTGTTTATTTGTTATTTGTGTTTTGAGACAGAGTCTCACTCTGTTCCCCTGGAGAGAGTGCCATGGCACCTTCATTCCTCACAGCAACCTCTGGGCTCAAGGGAGCCTCTTCCCAAGTAGCTGGTACCACAGGCGCCCACCACTAGGCCTGGCTAGTTTTTCTCTATTTTTTAGTAGAGATGGGGAGAGTCTCACTCCTTCTCAGGCTGGTCTTGAACTCCTGAGCTCAGGAGATCGACCCTCCTCACCCTCCCAGAGTGCTGGGATTTCAGGTTGAGCCACTATGTCCTACCCAGCTTAAGACTCTGTTTTAAAAGAAATACGTCCTCTTTCCCCCACCTCATACAAATAATGTGTAAAAGCTATTTAAGAAACTCAGAGATATGGGGAAGTAGAAATCATAAAAGACTTAAGCGTCTTAACTGGGTAGACCTTCTTCAAAGCAGAATGAGTTTTTCAGTTTTTAGACAAGCTTACATGTTACAGAGCAGCCTCTCACCCCCTCCCCACACACATGAAATTGCTTAGAGTATCACAGGGAAAATGAAACTTACAAAATGAATTCAGTATGTGGTGTAATAATGGGAGACTACAGAGTAAATATTGCCTACCTATGTCATATAAAAGGTTAGTAAGCCAAGAATTCTTGTTCCTTACAGATTAAAATGAATTAAAATGCTGAGGAAATGTTTTACTAATACATTGTTTTAAAACTCTGAGCTCCAACTTCTGCTAATGGTGAAGTAGCTTAATAAGAAGTACCTCTCTGAGATAATCACAAAATGTGGACAGAGAACAGAACAACTATTTGAACTATTTGGAGTAACCAAAAGCAGGCAGACCCTTGAAAAGTCAGCTATATTGAGTGAGATTTGCAAGTAAGTGTGTGTGTGTGTGTGTGTGTGTGTGTGTGCGCGCACATGAGCTTGCTTCAGGTTACTCATAAATCTTGTGTTTAAAAAAAAAAGTTAGGTAGCAGGAATCAATCTAATTTGTTTAAGGTACCAGAGGACAGAGTTCAAGGTTCACAGAGAAGCCAGCAAGAAGAATGCTAGAAAAAAAGGAAAAGTTAGAAATTGAGCACAATAACCTATGTACAAAAATATGATTGAATTCTTGGCAGATTACTAAACTAAGTGTGTTTGGGAGAGATCTTAGGGTAGAATCTGAAAGAACTTAGCAGAAATTTCAGCTGCTTCCCATCATGTGGGAGACACTTAGGAGTCCAAAACCAGCTAAGTCAGTTACCAGTGACAACAAATGCCATTCTTTAGAAGAATGGCACAGAATCCAGGGTGTCCACAGTGTGTCTTCATAATGCCCATTACTCAGTCAAAAGTCACCAGACCCTTTGGTGAGTTCTCACCTGCCATGCACAATGTAAGGGTATGCAGTACCCCTCCTGGGTGAAGGGCTCAACCACAACTTGGACTTTATGTAACAAACACAGACAATGTAACCTAATCATTTGTACACTTAATGTCAGCCTGAAATAAAATGAAAAAGGTCACCAGACCTGCAGAGAAATGGGAAAATGTGACACTTCAAAAAAAATAGTAGTCAGTAGAAACAGATACTGAAGTGACTCAGATATTGCAATTCACAGATGAGGATTTTAAAGCTAGTCAAGGAAGGAATCTGATATCAACACAACATTTCAAGTCACCTTAGGCACCACTAACAGATTTCGGGATTTGGATGATAATACTGATATTAATGATAGATAGTCACAACCTACTGGGCACTCAAATATGCAGTCAAAGGATTTTCAAGAGTGCCAAGATCATTCAACAGGGAAAGCAATCTCTTCAACCAGATTTACTGAGAAGATGTGAAGTTCACATGTAAAGAATAAAGTTGGACTCTTAACTTACTTGCACCATATACAAAAATTAACTCACAAAAATTAATTCTTTTAGGATTAAAGACCTAAATTTAAGGGCTAAAACAAAAAATTCTTAGAGGAAAACACAAAGGAAAGCTTCACGACTTTGGACTTGGCAATGTTTTCTTAGACACTATGTCAAAGCATAAGCAATGAAAGGAAAAACAGGTTAAGTTAAAGGATATTTAAAAAACCAACATCATCAGGCAGTGCCTGTGGCTCAGAGGAGTGGGGCACCAGTCCCAGATACCGGAGGTGGTGGGTTCAAACCCAGCCCTGGCCAAAAACTGCAAAAAAAAAAAAAAGAAAGAAAGAAAGAAACCAACATCATCAACAGGATGAAGAGGAGGCAATCGATGAAATGGGAAAAAACATTTGCAAATCATGTATCTCATAAGGGATTAAAATCCAAGATATGAATAGTATAAAGAGCACCTGAAACTCAACAACATAAAAACAACCCAATTTAAAAATAAGCAAAGCTTGAATAAATATGCAAAAGAAAAATCTACAAATGGCAAACAAGCAGATAGAAAAATGCTCAAATCACTAATTGTTAAAAAAAAAACTAAAATCAAAACAGTGAAATAACACCTCACACTCATTAGGATGCTTACTATCTAAAAAATCCACAAAAGCAAAAAACAAAAAAACAGAAACAAAAGAACCCAGAAAATAACAAGTGTTGGTAAGGATGCGAAGCAATTGGAAATTTGGTGCACTGTTGGCAGAAATAATAAGTTATAATAGAAACAGTATGGAAGTTCCTCAAAGAATTAAAAATAGAATTACATATGAACTAGCAACTTCATTTCTGGGTATATATCTGAAAGAATCAAAAGAAGCATCTCAGAGGGATATTTGTGGATCCATATTCATGGCACCATTTTCTCAATAGTTAAAAAGCAGAAGCAGAGGCTGGACACGGTGGCTCACACCTGTAATCCCAGCACTCTGAGAGTCTGAGGCGGGTGGATTGCCTGAGCTCACAGGTTTGAGACCAGCCTGAGCCAAAGCCAGACCCCCATCTCTAAAACTAGCCAGGTGTTGAGGTAGGCGCCTGTAGTACCAGATTACTCAGAAGGCGGAAGCAAGAGATCATGTGAGCACAAGAGTTTGAAGTTGCAGGGAGATGTGATGCCATAGTACTCTACTGAGGACGACAAAGTGAGACTGTGTCTCAAAATAAATAAATAAAATAAAAATAAAAACTGGAAGCAAACCAAGAATCCACCACTGGATGAATGTATAAACAAAATGTAGTAGGTACTATACACACACACATAAAAGGGAATATTATCCAGTCTTAAAGAGGATGGAAATTCTGACACATGCTACTTTGGGTCACCCTTGAGACACTATGCTAAGCAAATTACAGCAAGCACAGAAGGGTAAATACGGCATGATTGCTCTTACATGAACCGCCTACAGCATTTAGACTCACAGGAACAGAAGGCAGAATGGTGGTTGTCAGGGAGTCAAGGGAGGAGTAAATAGGAGTTGTGGTCTAACAGGCATAGAGCTTCTGCTGTGGTTGGTTTCACACAGTGTGAGCATACTGAGCACCACTGAGCACCACTGAGCACCACTGAACACCACTGAGAACACCACTAAGAACACCACTAAGCACTACTGAGTACCACTGAACACCACTGAACACCACTGAGCACCACTGAGCACCACTGAACACCACTGAGCACCACTGAGCACCACTGAACACCACTGAGCACCACTAGCACCACTGAACACTACTAAGCACCACTGAGCATCACTGAGAACACCACTAAGAACACCACTAAGCACTACTGAGTACCACTGAACACCACTGAACACCACTGAGAACACCACTGAGCACCACTGAACACCACTGAGCACCATTGAGAACACCACTGAGCACCACTGAACACCACTGACCTGCACACTTGGAAATAGTGAGGACGATAAATTTTATACGCATACACCTGGGAGATACTGCAGGCGCAGTATCAGACCACTACAATAAAGAAATATCACCATAAAATAAGTCAGTCATATGAAGTTTTTGGTTTTCCAGTGTATGGGGGTCACTACAAAAGTTTTGAGACAGACTGTGTTATGGTCCATTATTCCACTTCCAAGAAACACAGTTGACAGCTCCCTTTCTGATTCACTCCTCAGAGTGTCAATTTGCTCAGCTTAGAAGTATTGCTAAAAGGGTCTCATTTGTTTCTGTCCTCACAAAGATTATGTTGCTTGATTTTGTGTATCTCAAACCTTTAATAGTGATCCACATATATAAAATTTATATTTATACTATAGTGTAGTGCTTAAAATGTGCAATAGCACAAGTCCTAAAAATGTAAATATCTTAGTTTAAAGTTTTATATTGCTAAAAAGTGCTAATGATCACTGAACCTTCAGCCCGTTGTAATCTCTTTGCTGTTGGAGGGTTTTGCTTTCATGGTGATGGCGCTGACTCATCAGGGCAGTGTGGCTGATGGTTGGGGTGACTGTCACACAATTTCTTAAAATGAGATAACAGTGGAGTTTGCTTTGTTAATTGACACATCCTTTCACAAAAGATTTCTATGTGAGCATGTAATGGTGGTTGGTGGCATTTTACTCACAGGAGAACTTTTTTCAAAATTGGAGTCAATCCTCTCAAACTCTGCTCCTTATCAACTAAGTTTGTGAAATACTCTAAATCCTTTATTGTCATTTGAACAATGCTCATGGCATCTTCACCAGGAGGAGGTTCTATTTCAAGAAAACACTTGTTTTTCTCATCTGTAGGAAGCAACTCCATGTTAGCTCAAGTTTTCTCCTGAGATTTCAGCAATTCCGCCACATCTCTAGGCTCCACGTCCAGTTCTCCTGCCATTTGCACCACACCTGCAGTTACTTGGTCTGCTGAAATCTTGAATCCCTCAAAGTCATCCATGAAGGTTGGAATCAACTTCCTCTGAACTCCTGTTAATATTACTGTTAATGTTAATATTTTCACCTCTTCCCATGAAATACAAATCTTCTTAATGGCATCTAGAATGGTGAATTTCATCCAGAGGCTTTCAATTGACATTGCCCAGATCCATCAGAGGAATCACTAGAGCAGATACAGCCTTATGAATTGTGTTTCTTAAATAATAAACCTTGAAATTTGAAATTATTCCTCTATCTACAGGCCACAGAATGGATGTGTTAATAAGCCTAAAAACAACATTAATTGTATGCATCTCCATCAGAGCTCATGGGTGCATTGTCAATGAGCAATAATATTTTGCAAGGAATCTTTTGTTCTGAGAAGTAGGTCTCAAAAATATTTAGTAAATTATGCTGTAAACAGATGTGCTGTCACCCAGGCATTATTTATACATTTATAGAGCACAGGCAGGGCAAATTTAACATAGTTCTTAAAGGCCCTAGGATTTTCAGAATGATAAATGAATATTGTTATTGTCTTGATCTTAAAGTCAACTGCTGTATTCATCCCTAAGAAGAGAAACAGACTGTTCTTTGAAGCTTGGAAAACAGGTATGAACTTCTCCTGTATAGCTGTGAAAGTCCTAGATGGCATCTTCTTCCTTTAGAAGGTTGTTTGGTCTACACTGAAAATCTGTAGTTTAATGAAGCTCCTTCCCTTACCCATCCTAACTCATCTTCTGGATAGCTTGCCCCAGCTTCCACACGAGGTGGGTCCTCAGACCAGAAGAGGACCTTCTAGCTTGCCCCAGCTTCCACACGAGCCTAGTTGCCTCACCTTGCTTGTGTATGTTATAGAGACGGCGTCTTTCCTCAAACCTGTGAACCCACCTCTGCTAGCTTCAGGCTTGTCTTCTGCAGCCTCCTCACCTCTCTCAGCCTTTGAAGAATTGAAGAGAGTCAGGCTCTGGATTAGGCTTTGGCTTTAGAGAATGTGTGGCTGCCACTAGACCACTCAAATTCTCTCCAAAGCATCAATGAGGTTGTTTTGCTTTCTTCTCATTTGTAGGCTCACTGAATTAGCACTCCTAATTTCCTTCAAGAACTTTTTCTTTGCATTCACAACTTAGCTAACTGTTTGTCATATGAGAAGCCTAGCTTTCCACCTATCCTGGCCTTGCCATGCCTTCCTCACTAAGCTTCATCATTTCTAGCTTTGGTTTAAAGTGAGAAACATGTTACTCTTCCTTTCAATGAGCACTTGGATTCTAAGTCTTAGAGGCTATTGTAGAGTCATTAATTGTCCTAATTTCAACGTTGTTGAGTGCAGGGAACAGAGAGGCCTAGAAAAGGAAGAGAAACAGGGGATGGCCAGTCACCGGAGCAGTCAGAACACAGGCAGCACTGATCAATTGCTCATTATTGGTGGATTCCTGGGGCCTCAGAAGAATTACAGTACTAACATTAAAGATCACTGGCCACAGATCACCATAACAGATACAATAGTAATGAAGTTTGAAATGTTGTGACAATTGTCAAAATGTGACACAGACACACAGCAAGCACGTGCTGCTGGATTAACGGCCCCAACTGACTTGCTCAATGCAGGGTTCCCACAAACCTTCAATTCATAAAAAATGCAACCCCTGCAAAGTGCTATAGGAAAAATTGCACTAAAATGAGGGTGCCTGTGTCACGTGTGTTTACAATGATCTTAGACGATTTTTAAGTAACTGTAAAGAAATTTTGTCCTTGATCGTGAGCTTGAATTTGTTTTTTGTTATTTTTTTGTTTGTTTTACAGCAATTATTCAGAGCAGCATAATCTTGAATTTATAAATAAAACACGCATATTAGAACACATATTTTGTTTGACTCAAGTGTATGAGTTGCAGCCATTGCTAGGGGAACCAGTGTAATTAAGTTTCATTATGCAGAAATGTCCAATCACCCATACTAATGAATACAGGAAGAGAGGGGCCGGCTACTTCTGGATATTCTTCCCATGTGGCTAGAGAAAATTTCTAAGTTGACTTTTAATGGCAGAACAAAGCTTTGGTCTAGGCTTGGCGCCTGTGGCTCAAGTGGCAAAGGCGTCAGCCACATACGCCTAAGGTGGCAGGTTCAAATTCAGCTTGGGCCCACCAAAACAACCATGACGGCTGCAACCAAAAAAAATAACCAGGCGTTGTGGCAGGCGCCTGTGGTCCCAGCTACTTGGGAGGCTGAGGCAGGAGACTCGCTTAAGCCCAGGAGTTGGAGATTGCTGTGAGCTGTGACATCATAGCACTCTACCCAGGGAGGCTCTGTCTCAAAAAAAACAAAAAAACAAAAAAACAAAAAAACAAAGCTTTGGTCTATCTCTCTAACGTGGAAGAAAACCCAGTCTACAGGCATTTCTGGCTTTTTCTCCTTTTCCCCATTTAAGAACAGTGAAGCTAAAACCAAGTAAATAAAAATAATAAATACACTGTCTTCCATTCCCCAAGCAAACCGTCACCACCAGGATTGCTTCAGCTGAGGAAGGAAGGAGTTAACTGAAAAGCCAGAGATCCAAACCCAGTACACACATGGGAGGAAAACCCTGGACTCTGCTCTTCACTGGAGTGGTTCTCAGAGGTGGGTCCTCAGACCAGAAACACGGCAGCCCCCAGAATCTCACCAGAGGCTCTGAGTAGGCCGAGCAATGCACGCGTACCGTTGCCCTGCTGAAGTCTGAGAACCTGGCTGGGTAGGTGCCCTTACCACTCAGGGAGTAGGGGCCTGAGGGGGGAGGAGTGCAGGGATCCAGACAGGAAACACCGTGAAAACCAAACACGAGTTTGTGAGGGTATGAATTGGGAAATACACAATAAATAAATAAATAAATGGAACAGAGAACTAGGTCACTAGAACATTGTTATGGGTGCATATTTTCTTTTAGGTTTGTTTCTGAAGAGCACCTAATCTACTCAATACTGATAGGAAGCCAGGAGACAATCTAATTCATGCCCACATAGGAAAAAAATTCATTTCAATTCATTGGAGGGACAAGGAATGAGGGAGGGGGGTGTCAGAGGGGGCTTGGTATGCTCCCACTGAGTGGGCACAATGTAGGGGTGTATGGCATACCTTTGGGTGAAGGGTCTAACTACAGGAGGGACTCTACCTACCAAATTCAAATGTTGTGACTTGGTTCTTTGTATCCTTACATCAACCTGAAAAAAAAACAAAAAAAACAAAAACAAAAAGAGCACCTAATCTAATTAATGTTCATATTTTGTTGTTGTTTTAACTTTTCTAGAACTAGAGTATAAATGTTTTAACACAATAACTAAGTAAATGACACAAAGTCTATGTTAACCAGTTTGATGAAATATTTCAAATTGTATATGAAAACACTACACTGTACCCCATGTTTGCATTAATGTATACAGCTATCATTTAATAATAAAAAAAGAAAAATATTGCGATTTAAAAAAAAAATTTAAGAAAAGACGAGGAATGGTGTTTTAAACCCATTTCACACCCAGATCTTTGGGAGGCTGAGCTGGGAGAATCATTTGAGTTCAGGAGTTCAAGACCAGCCTGGGCAACATACTGAGACACCCCCCACCACCCGTCTACAAAAAAATTAAAAATATTAGTGAGGTGGTCTCAGTTGCTCTCAGCAGGCTGAGGTGGAAGGATCACTTGAACCCAGGAAGAGTTTTTTGTTTGTTTTGTTTTGTTTTTCTCAGACAGGGTCTCACTTTGTCAACCTTGGTAGAGTGCTATGGTGTCACAGCTGACAGCAACCTCAAACCCTTGGGCTCAAGTGATCCTCTTGCTTCAACCTCACAAGTAGCTGGGAGGACAGGAGCCCACCACAAGACCTGGCTGTATTTTAGAGCCAGGATCTCACTCTTACTCAAGCTGATCTCAGACTTCTGAGTTTAAGCAATCTACCCACCTTGACCTCTAAGAGTGCTAAGATTACAGGTGTGAGTCACTGTGCCTAGTCGAGCTCAGGAGTCTGAAGTTGCAGTGAACTATGATGATGCCACTGCACTCTAGCCTGGGCGGCAGAGCAAGACCTTCTCTCTAAATTAAAAAAAAAAAATTAAGAGAGCTTTCTGAACACCATGTAGATAAGTCTTATGTAAAAGGCTTTAAGTGTATTATTCCATTGGGAGCTCACAACAACTCCATGAGGCAGGCACTATTATCCCCATTTTACAGATGAGAAAACAGATTTAAGAAGTTAAAGAATCTTGTATGTAGTGACGCAGCTGAAAGTGCACAGTAAACTTGAACTCAAAACTGGGTCTACATGACCCAGAGCCTGGTAGAGCCTCCCCAGGACCCAGAGCTCCCTATTGGGTGGATCCTTGCAGATGAGGGGCTTAGGACAGCCTTACAGGCTGCATCTTAACCCAGAATCATTTGGGACTCCTCCTGTTTCTTTGCCACTTGAATACAATCTGCTTCCACTGGCTATGCGCAGTTTCTACAGAGAACCCCTGCCTTATACCTCCCCTTTCAACCCACGCTTCATTCTGCCAGCAAATGAGTTTTCTGTAAATATGACCTTCAACCTGCCAGAGCCCAGTTTGAAGCTTCCTAAATTTGCTCTCTCTTTTCTTCACATCCACCTTTGGGTTTCATTCTGCACTCGTGGATGTGAAGTCCTACCCTGCTCTCCCTGACAACAAACCTGGATCTCTTACTATTCCAATCTCAAGTACTTCCCTCCTCCCTAAACCAGTCAGTCTCTTTCCAGTCTTGAGAACATTCTATGGCCACTGACTTTCATTCTTCCACTCCTATTTGTCTTCTGGACTGGAACATTCTTCCCTCTCTCTTCCTCCCACTCTAGTTCTCCCCCTCATCTCCTCTTAGCTGGAGCCTGCATGGATGTCTTTCTCCTCTGGGCTCCCCTGGCTCCTGCTGCACCCTGTAGGGCTCTCTTGGTTTTATTGAATGAGGACCCCATTGGCCAAACATTTCTGCATGTCATTCATAAACTGTGCAGATGTACCCCCTAATGGACACTGTACATGCACACTGTAAAGCATTGCAAAGATAGAAACTAAAAGTAGACGAAAAATGAACATTGGTGGTTCTGGTACTTTCTCCTTTTACCTCAAAAGATCACCCCCATGCTGTGCAGACTCCAAGCCCCAACCATTGTGTTGCTGCTCTATCTTGTGCTACCAGCTGTCCCTGTTCACTTCGTTATGTGTCCTTAGCTTATTTTCTTAAAAAATAGACTGTACATCCTTAAGGTAATGAACTCTGTGTCCAGTGACTAAAATGGAGAGCCACAGAGTAAGCATCCAATTACTACTGACATCATTCTATCGATGTCTGTGGCACCTGCAGACAGGTGTATGCCTTAAAGGGCTGGTCATTATTCACAAGGACAGTAGTAGGCTAAGTTTATCTAAGTTCAAAGGAAAGCCAGGCAGTTGCATATGGTGGCACTTGGCCAGTTCCCACCAAATTTTAAATTTCCCAAAAGAATAGTCCGCTATGCAGCCCGAGAGAGAGAATGTTCCACCAAGTCTTGGAGTGGCTTTTTTGTTTTCCTATCTTCCCTCCTTCCCCTGAGCCCTGTATGGATGTTCCTGGGTTACCTGGGAGTCACACAGCACTCCTTGAAGCATCTACCAAATGGAGGGAGACACCATGTACCTTGACCAACATCTGACACACACATAATGTTCAGAAGTAGCCTCTCCTCTCTAACACAAGTTGGGTCAGTCTTTGCTCAGAATCCGGGCTGCGACTGGGAATCCCGAGAATCCCGAGAATCCCATCACTCAGGCGTGCTTTGCTTCCTTTACACAGTAAGGAAGTGTCATTTTCACATCTTTACATGTGCTCTGCTGCTATTAAAAACTCATGGGAAAGGTATCTGAAGTCCATTTGCACCGAACCAGCATCTGGAATTGCTGCAGTTCCATTTTCAATTTCATGTTGTTTTTCTTGGCCAAGAACGCACTAAGTTGTCTCCAAGTTCGATACATTTAGCAAACAATAGCAAGGGCGAGCCACCA